>PVIC010015616.1:0-34977 GCA_004025085.1 Thryonomys swinderianus
GAAGCACAGCTGCATCCCGAGGCCCACGCGCTCCGCCCGCAGCGTCTGTCTCTCCACCCTCCACACGGCCTGGCGGCTCTGCGTGCAGAGCGCTGCGCTCGGGAACCCGCGCACCGTGCCGGGCCTGGGCGCACAGCTGCGGCCGGCGTTGGCAGCTGGGCACGCTGCCCTCCACAGGAGAGGGCCAGGGCGGCCGCTCCCTCCCGCTCCCGCCCTCCGGGGCTTGGGAGGGCCACGCGTGCACACCTGGGCTCTGCCGCCTCCTGCCCGGCAGCCTCCTCCGCCTGCGCGGTTCTGGAGATCGCGTCCTGTCGCTCTGCGAGGCATCCTTCTGGGCCCGTCTTTCTTTTCTTCAGAAGCTGTGTCCTGGGGGCCGCTCTGCTGCCCTCTGCTGGGAAGCCCTCAGGGGCCACTGCCTTCCCTGCGTCCCCCTCCGGCCTCCCGCGCCTGACCCTCGGGTCAGCACCGAGCCCACCCTCGCCCCACGGCAGGCGGCCACGGCAGGAGTCGGAGGGAAGGCCCGGGGCCCACAGCCTGGGGAGGGCCGCACCCGGACAGGTGGGAGCCGGCCCTGCCCTGATCCCAACCCGCACCGCAGAGACCGCCCCAGGCAGGTGCCCACGAAGCCCGGCGCAGAGTCCCCGCTCGGGACAGGGCTGCTCGCCACCAGACACGGTCAGCACCTTGTCAGCAGGGGACTAAAGCACTGGCGAAATCCGTCCTGTTAGGATGAAAATAATCGACAAACCAACACAATGAGAGCTTCCTCGGCCTGGCCGTGCTGGGTCTGGGCATAAAGTCATGAAAGATGAGGAGGAGTCAGAATGACAGGACGGGGCTGCTCCAAGCCAACACGACTGTCCTCAGAGGCGCAGGCTCTGGGCGCCAGACGTGCCTGCCCTGAGGAGAAAGACCACATGAGGACGGGGAGAAGACGGCCGTCGGCCGACCCAGGAGGCTGCGCGGCCTGACTCCCTCTCGGCCTCAGGGAGCCCTGAGAAGCCGCAGCCCTGACTCAGCCTCAGAACGGTGAAGAACAGACCTCCGTCTTCACCACTCAGTTAGAGCACACCGAGAGAGCTGTCCGTTCTGGAGAGGGAAAAAAAGCCAGGAAGGATTTCAACAGCGTCTGACTGCATCCTGGGCCACTGTGGGGAGCAGTCCCGCCTCACAGGACGGAAGGCAGCAGGAGGGCGGGAGGGGCCTCTAGACCGCGACGCTCACCTCCGGCTCACGGCTGCCAGGGACGTGCCGGTCAGCTCTCCAAACACCTGCGGCAGTCGGGCGGCAGGAGGAAGCCCCGTCCTGGCTCCCGCCTTCAGCGGCCCGGCCACGGCCCCTTGGCCCTGCGGTCTCGCCTGCGCTGTGTAGCACGTCAGGACACAGGACGCAGGGCGCAGGGCGACACAGGGCACAGGGCGCAGGGCACAGGAGAGGGCTGGTCACCTCGTCTTCCCAGTGGTGGCCAGGAAGCGAAACGGGAAGGGGCAGGGTCCCAACGTCTCCTTCAAGGCTGCCATCTGTGAGTGGCAGTGGCGCCCGTCTGGGGGGTATGGGACGGGGTCCTGGCTGTGGCCACGTCCGTGGAATGTCTTTGCAAGAGACCAGGGAATACCCAGCCCCTCTCCTGCCCTCTCCACCAGGGGACAGCCGGGTGCCAAGGTGAACCCCAAGCGCCACCACAGGTCCCCGGGCCCCGCTGACCAGCGTGGACACGGCAGACCGAGCGCCGGAGGTTCGGCCCTAGTACCGGCTCTCAGCCCAGGCGTGGTCCGAGCCTGTGGCCCGCCGGGGCCCCGGTCCCAGCTGTGGAGCGGAAGGCGACCTCTCGTGGAGACACCGCCCCAAGAAGCACAGACGACACCCACGCACAGCTCCTGGCCGAGGGCCGGCGTGGTGACAGCTCTCACCGCCCCACAAGGTCTCTCGTGAGAACCCGGCCCCGCCCCCATCCCTGCGCTGGCCCCGACCGGGAGCCCGTGGGTGGGTCCCAGACGTCCGTCAGTGCCCACTGCCTCGGAGGACACGGCCCTGCCCCCAGTCTTCGGACTGCAGCCTGTTCAGCAGCCAGCCGCTGGGCCAGCGTCCCCACAGTCAGGGAACAGGAGGATGTGGCCGGGCCACTTGGCTCGTGGACAGCCCCGGGGCAACACCCCAGCTGGCTTTCCAGGTGACATGCGCCCTGGTGCTCCCAGGGCGTACCATGGAGGACTCAGCCTCCTCGCTCCTGGGCACCAGGGGGTCCGGCTCTGGGCGCTGTGAGGCCCCAGGGAGGAGACCGTCTGGTCGCTGGGCCCGAGGGCCTCTGGATGGTCTGGCGCAATCCCTCAGGCGAACAGCAGGGGGAGCCCCAGGCCCACAGCTCACCGGGGCGCCCCCTGTCTAGGGAGGAAGGGAAGAAAGGACCCCACGACCATGCCTTTTTGTGCTGGGACCCCAGCAGGCTGGGCGTGGAGAGGGGTGACGAGTGGCGGTGGTTGGGGTTCCTCTGCCCCCGCACCCCAACGCCACTGTCGGGTTGTCGCTGAAGGCCAGCCTCAGACCCCACCTCCTACCCCGCTGGAACCCTGGCCAGCGGGCCCCTGGCCGCAGGACGGTGTGTCCCCTCCACTCCCGCCCAGCTTGCAGGGCCCCTGTGCTGTGTGTTCTCAAAAACAATTCTATGCGGGATGTGGTGGTGCATGCCTGGGATCGCAGCACTCCGGGAGGCTGAGGCAGGACAACTGCATACTTGAGCCCATCCTGGGCAATTTAGCAATTTAACAAGACCCTGTCTCGAAATAAAAAATCAAAAGGGCTGCAAGTGTAGCAGTACCCAGTTCGTTCTGTGGAGGGTCTTGACCTGGCCCTGGCTCCCTGGAGGCCTGGCTGCATCGCCAGGAAGAGCGGTGGTCCCGAAATCTGTCCCCTGAGAGCAACGGCCAGGGAAGCTGGGCGAGTCCTCCATGTGGAGGGGCTGCACCCCACACGCCCTCGGGGCTCCACCTCCAGCCCTGCCGCAAGCGGGTCTTCTGGACAAGCCAACTAAAGCTCCCGCGAGGACCTGACCCTGGACGGGGTCACCTGACAGCTGGGACCGGCCCAGATCTGAGCCCCCAGCCCTGGTGCCCCGGCCTTGGTGCAGCAGACTGGAGGCCACAGCTTGTCCAGCAGACCCCGAGGCCCGAGACACCCCTGGGTGGGTACTGGGCAGACGCCTGCCTGCCTGAGAGGCTGGGCGTGGCGGCCTGACAGGTCCTGGTCTCTGGGGCCTCTCCCTGGAGCCTGGACCTGTGTTACAGAGATGACGGCGGTGTGTGGCTGTGCCCACCACTCCGCAGGCTGCAGCGGGAAGACAGCCAGGCCACGTAGCAGGACTCTGTCTCAAAACATAAAAGTAAAAATAAAAAGGGGCCGGGGATTTAGCTCAGTGGGTCCGGCTCCTGCCTAGCAAGCGGAAGGTCCTGAGTTCAGTTCCCAGTAACCACATACAACAATACCAGGCGTGGTGACTCATGCCCACCAGCAATCAGTACCACACACCACAGTGCCGGGCGTGGTGGCTCAACACTCAGGAGGCAGAGGCAGGAGGATTGCTGAGTTCGAGGCTTGCCTGGGCTCCATAGTGAGCTCAGGACCAGCCTGAACTACAAAGCGAGACCCTGTCTCAAAAAAAGAAATAAATAAAGAGGCCTGGGGTGTAGCTCACGGAAGCAGCACTGGCCGAGCACAGCTGAGGGAGCACAGAGAACTGAGGTGGCCAGAGACGGCCAGCTGTGAGGGCCACACGGGGCACGGCCGAGGCAGCCTCAGCCTGCGCCCTGTGCCCAGCAAGGACGAGCGGGCTGAGCGGGGCCCTGTCCCCGGAACTGCGCCATGAGGGGCCTGGCTGGGACTGCACAGCCGTAGGCCAGAGGGGCCGGGACACGTGGGCCCGGAGGTGCGGACTGTCCCTCTCCACACTCACGTCCGGCTCTGTCCGCACGTCCGGCTCCAGCCCTGCTCCACCCACTGCCTCCCCAGGTCTGCCAGACAGGAAGTGACTCACTCCCAGGAATGCGGGGCTCCCCCCACTCCCTGGAGACCCTGGATGGTCTCTGGGCGTCCAGGTGGCCAGCTGACCGTGGCTGTCACCTCCTCCCCCACCCGCCCCACCCCCGCTGGCCGCCGCGGCCTCCTCGTCCAGCTCAGCTCTGTGGAGCGGGGCCAGCCTGCTCCACAGCAGCAGGGAGACGTCACTGCCAGATGTTTGCTCTTTCCAAGGAACCAGAGGCCCACGTGAAGTAACGGGAACCATTAACCCCTCCCGCCGAGGCTCTCCGCGCTGGGAGGGTGGGAGCGGGTCCCTGATGAGAGGCGAAGATAGGAAGGTGGCCCTGCCGCCTCTGAGGGGGATCCGGGAACCGTGGCCCTGTGGCCTCAGGGGGCAGCTGCTGCCCCTGGCACCTCGTCCCCTCTCCTGGCTTCCCTGGGCCCTGCACTCCCAGCCCCTCTTCCTGAGTCAGGCTCTCAACGCCCCTGGGAGCCCCTGGACGGTCCTCCAGGAGACCCTGCCCACCAGGACAGGAAGTGGACACTGTCCCTCCAGAACTCTAGGGACTTGGGCGGGGCCCTCAGTAGGGAGCTAGACGTGGCCAGCCCCACTCACGCACACCACTTCTTCCCAGGGCCTAGCAGTGACCATGGCCGCCCTGGGGTCTGACCCTGCCCCGGACGCTGGTGTCCCCGACCCCTGTAGACCAGGGGGGTGCCCGAGCCTCTCCCCGCGGCGTTCCCTGTGCTCCCAGGGCCGGCGCCCGTGTGGGGCGCCCCGCTGTGTCCTGTCCCGGCCCGGGCCCGGGTCCCTCCCAGGGCAGAGTGAGCGTTGGGGCCACGTGAGCCAAGGGCCCTCGGCACCGGCACCGGAGAGGACACTCCAGCCCCCGCCCTCAGGGAGTCCTCCTTCCTCCTTGCTGGAGAAGAGGAAACGTCGCTGCTGGGTTCGGGTTCCAAACCCCGGCAGAGACCTCTGCGCCTCGGAGGCACGGCCCGGCCAGCCCGGCAGCCCAGGAGTCTGTGGGCTGAGCAGCCCCGGGGACTGCAGGACTCCGTTCCCCACTGAGGGCGCCTGGGAACCCTGCACACACCACAGCCGTCTCTGCAGTGTCTCAGACGACGGTGCCCACCAGCTTCCGTGTCTGGTTCTCACAGTCAGCTTTTAGCAAAGAGAACAACACAAATCCGGCTCACTGAAGGCCCAGCACACTGCAGCAGGATTGGAATCCAAGCCGCACGGGCAGAGGGGACCCTGCCCCGTTGCGTCCTCAGAAGGCTGGGGCCCAGCCTCGGCCCTGTGCACATCCAGTCCGGTGCCCAGTGGCCCATGGGCCTAGGACAGCTGCATAGCCAGGACCAGACAGCCCCGGAGGGGCCTCTGGGAGCCACAGACGATGCTGGAGAGCTGGAATTCTGGTGCCTCTTGGCACAGGCTGGGAAGACCCTCCTGTCAGGGAACGTAGCACACTGGCAGGCCCGGCACGGTCCCCTGGCACAGCCCTCGCGCCACCCATGCCCACGCCCACAGGGGGACCAGGCCCGTGTTCCTTCACCGCTGTGGACGGGGCTGGGCGCAGGACTCCCGCCCTCAGGGCTCCGTGGCCCCTGCCTCTGTTCAGCTGCTGTCCCAGCTCGTGGCCGTGGCCAGCGAACAGCACAGGGGCCCGGGCTCCGTGCAGGAGCAGTGCCCGATGGGCCCGGCTGATGGCACTGAGCGCCGCCCGTGCGGCCCGGGCTTCCGCGGTGGCCCCGCCTGACCCGGGAGCAGGTCGCGGCTGGCTGCCCCGCCAGGTGACTCACTCGGAGGCTGTAGAAGAGGGGGGGAGACAGGAGCAGCCCTGTCCCCGGTGCCACAGACCCTGAGCCAAGCCGGGCCGTGGGCCAGACCCCGGGGCCCAGGGGAGAGGCCCTGGGACGGGCGCCTGGGCGGGAGGACTCCTCACAGTGAGGAGCCTCTGCGCCAGCCAGGGTCTGGGGGACGTTGCCATGGAGACCACATGTGGAGCCCCAGGAAAACATTGCTTTCCTGATGAATCATGTTTCAATGGGGAGAAATCCACTCGGCACTCAGGGCAGTGAAGGTCAAAACTGTCTTTGTCCAGCAGAAGTGAGGAGGCTCGGGCCTTGGTGTCTGTGAGGACAGTCCTCCCTGCCCGTATCCAGAGCCACGGTGGGCAGGGGCGGGCTCCTCAGGCCCAGGGCCGCCCTTGCAGGGGCTGTGGAAAATCCCAGGCACCACCCCTCCGAGCCTGGGGTGGGCAGACCCTGTCTAGATCAAGCTACCACCATGAGGAGCAGAGGGGCGCAGAAGCACTCGGAGCCTGTTGGCGAGAGGGCTGGGATGTGAGGGCTGGAGGCCCGGGCTGCACCCAGGGGCCCAGGGCTGTGTGGCCAGGGCCGGGCCGCCTCCGTGGGCTGCTCCTCAGCCACATACTTCGAGCACGCTGGCCTGTTTCCGTTTCCCGTCGAAGCCCCGGGCAGGGCGCCTTTGGCTCTGGAGACGCGTGCTCGGCCGACCCCACCCAGAGCACGGCCTCCCTCCCCTGCGAGGCCCGAGACGGAGGGCTCTGCACAGCCGGTGGGTGATCAGGCCGAGGCCAGCCGAGGGGCGGAGCAGGCCCAGCCAGCTCCACAGGGCGACAGGCGCCTCCTGGCTTCAGCGCCTGGAATCCCGGAGCCGCAGGCACAGAACGGGCCAGGGCCCGGCCAGGTGTGGGCCGTGGAGCTGGGGCTCTGGGTCCTGCTCAGGGCAGCTAGGCTCCGCATGGCCAGGACGGCGAGGCCTGGCAGTGTCCTGCGCCCGGCAAGCCCTCTTCCTCCCTCGGTCAGGGCCCGCTGCCCCTGGAGAGCGCCGAAGGTGTGGGCCCCTGCCCAGCAGGACCCTCGCCACCCTCACCTGGAGCCATCTGAGAGCGGGGGTGGGGGCGGGGCTTTTAGAAATGATTTTAGCAGACTTGTGGCGAGGGGGCAGCCTGTGGCTTTTCCGCACAGCACGCGCTGCAGCTCTGAGTCAGGCCAGCTCGAACTCACTGGCCATCTTCCTCTGCAGGAAAATCCTCTCCCAGAAACAGGCTGGGAAAGAGGGAGGAGGAGCTCACGGAGAGCGGAAGAAGGGAAGGGGGCAGAGGGAGAGAGGAGTGGGCGGGAAGGAGGTGGGGTGGAGGGAGAGGAGAGGCCGAGCCGGTGCTCTGCCCCCCAAGACACTCAGGCGATGCGCACGCAAGGGGCCAGGCCAGCCGCGCTCAGGGCCTCCGCCGAGCTCCGCCTTCCTCCTGCCCTGCGCCCAGGCCCAGGGCCGTGGGCAGCACAGAAGCTCAAATGCGAACCAGAGGCCTCGGGCCGGCCGGGGCACGGTGCCGCTCCCAGGCAGGGGAGGGCCCAGGAGGGGCGGGCAGCGCAGCAGAGGAGGGCGCAGGTGGCAGGGCTGCCCTGCAGGGGACCCGGCCCTTGCGCCCCTTCCCGCAGGGCCATGTCCCGGAGAGAGCAGAGTGCGAGAGCTGCGCTCCCTGGTGCCACCGTCTGCCCAGTGCCGGGCCCGGCAGCGTGCTCCAGGCCCCGGCTCTGTCTGCGTCGGGAGAGACTCACGTCGGAGCACGTGGGCCCAGGCGGGGTGTGGGGCGCCACGCGTGTCCTCGGTGCCAGTGGTCTTGCCAAGCACCTGCCGCAGCTGCCGCCCCTCGAGTGCCAGGAGCAGGACCGGAGCCCCGAGGCCTCCGAGGCACGTCCTGCCAGCACACCCCGGGCGGCTCCCGGGGCCCGGTACCGCCCAGCCCCGGGCGCAGCGCCCCTGCCGCCTGCGGAGGGGCCCGTGAGCACAAGGCACCCAGCACGTGAAGGAGCCCGCCCCCGGCCCAGGCCAGCGTCAGAGCGCACCTGCTCAAGGGTTTCTCCACTAGCAGCCCCCCCACCCGCTTCAAACGTTTTGTAAAAGCTCCAGCTGATACTGCAGAAGTGTCGCAGCGTCGGGCCCTCGGTGTCTCCCTGGGCAGGGTGCGTCTGGCTCCCTGTGCTCCCGCCACTGGCGTCTCTGTGCAACACACCACACGTGCGTGTACATATGCGTGTGCCCCGCGGGATACACAGGGCACACACGTATGCCCACGGTCCTCTCCAGTGCTGGAAATGCGGCCTCTGCACAGAAATACTCAGGGGTCTCTGGGGACCCGAGAGGCGCGGGAAGCCGAGGCAGCGAGCGCGGGGTGTCCAGAGAAGCCCCAGCTGCTGGGGGTCACGCGCTCTCCTTCCCTCCCCAGAGCTGTGGCCCCAGCGTCCGAAAAGCCCTGGGAAGCAGAATCCTCCCTCCTGAGGGGCTTCTGGGGCAGAGGGAGGGACGGCCAGTGACTCAGCGCCCGCCCCGCCTCCCACCCCGCCCGCCCTGCAACGGCCGGCAGGAGCAGAGCTGCCTTCTGCTCGGCCCAGCCGCCCGCCCGCAACTTGACGGCGACCAGAGCCCAGCAGGCGGCGGCGGCAACATGAGGCTGGCGGGCGCCCTGCTGCCCCTGCTGCTGCAGGCCTGCTTCGTGGCTGCGCAGGACGCCCCCCGGGCCGCAAACGCCATCGCCTTCCAGGGTGAGTGCCTGGCCGTGCCGCTCTGCTCCCTGCTTTCCCGCGGGAGCCCAGAGCCCGGCAGGAGCCATCCCAGAGACGTCTCCGCTCCCGCCAGCCGGGCCTGGGCTCCTGCCCCCGCCCCGTGCCTCTGGGGACGCCAGGCTGGCAGACTCGGGACGGACCCAGGGAGGGAGCTGATGGCCGAGCCCGGGCGAGGTGTCCACGCTCTGTGTGCAGCGGTTACGATGCACACACGCTGCTCAGTGCCCGACACCTCGCCAGCCTAAGGAAGGGGTGGTCTTGGCACCTACTTCGCTGAAGGCTGTGCCCCTGCGGCCTGTACGCCCAGCCAGACCCTGAAGTACAAGCCGTCTCCTCTGCCTCCAGGGCTACGGGCTGTGCCCGCAGCTGGGTGGGCCTCCTCTGCCTGTCCGGGGCGGTCGCCTTTCATGTGGCTGGGTGCTGGGCTATGGGGCTGGCAGAGCCACCCAGGGGAGTAGGCGAGGCCCTCGTGTGCCCAGGAGGGCAGCTCACAGGACCTCTCGGCCCAGACTGCCCGGTGGACCTGTTCTTCGTGCTGGACACCTCCGAGAGCGTGGCCTTGCGGCTGAAGCCCTACGGGGCCCTGGTGGACAAAGTCAAGGCCTTCACGAAGCGCTTCATCGACAGCCTGAGAGACAGGTAGGGCCTGGCCTGGCGGTGTCTCTGGCCGGGACCAGCAGGCAGAGCGGCTGCCCGGCCTCTACCTGCCCTTGCAGCCGGAGGCCCTGGGGTCAGAGGGAGGCAGCAGCCTCCGGCGCTCCCGGCCGAGGCTGGAGAGGGTGTCCGTGCCGAGATTACGCCTGAGCCCCAGACAGACAGGCGCGCGGGCCTAGGGAGCTGGGCAGGGCTGTAGCCGTGCCCAGGCGAGCCTCCCCAGCCAGAGGGCCTGCCGCCGCCCGGGCAGGGGTCAAGCCTGCTGAGACCCGGCCTGTCCCCCGCGGCCTCCACTCGGGCACCGAGCACGTCTCTGCTCCTGAGCCGACCGGGCACCGACCGGGCTGCTGAGCCTCTCACTCCCGCCGCACCTGTCCGCACGCTCCAGCGCCGCCCTGGGAGGCCCCGGGGCCTGCAGCCCCTCGCGGCGGCAGATGGACCCACGGCACAGGCCCCCGCCCGCTGGCCGGCCGCCCTGCCCAGCAGAAGGGGCCAGGGGAGCCAGGGCCGCGCAGGGCCTGCCTCGGTGCGCGCCCTCACACGCGCCCGCTGCCCGGTGGCCGCAGGTACTACCGCTGCGACAGGAACCTGGTGTGGAATGCGGGCGCACTGCACTACAGCGACGAGGTGGAGGTCATCCGCGGGCTCACACGCATGCCCGCGCACCGGGACCGGCTCAAGGCCAGCGTGGACGCCGTCAAGTACTTCGGCAAGGGCACCTACACGGACTGCGCCATCAAGAAGGGGCTGGAGGAGCTGCTGGTGGGGTGAGTGCGCGGCCCGCCCCAGGCCCGCGGCGGCACGGCCCGGAGCGCCCGCCTCCCTGTGCCAAGCCGGCACCGCCGCGCGAGGGGGGCCGCGGTCGCCCGGCCGGGCGGGGGCGGGGGCTCACACTGCGGCCCCCCAGGGGCTCCCACCTCAAGGAGAACAAGTACCTGATTGTGGTGACCGACGGGCACCCCCTGGAGGGCTACAAGGAGCCGTGCGGGGGCCTGGAGGACGCCGTCAACGAGGCCAAGCACCTGGGCGTCAAGGTCTTCTCCGTGGCCATCACGCCTGACCACCTGGTAAGCGCGCCCCGGCCCGCGGGAGGGGCCTCGCTGCCCGGCCCGCTCACCCTCGCGCCCGCCCCAGGAGCCACGCCTGAGCATCATCGCCACCGACCACACGTACCGGCGCAACTTCACCGCCGCCGACTGGGGGCAGAGTCCCGACGCCGAGGAGATCATCACGCAGACCATCGCCACCATCGTGGACATGATCGTGAGCACCGCACCGCGGCGGGCGGGGCGGCCCCGTGCGCGCAGGCCGTGACCGCCCTCTCTCTCGTTTCAGAAAAACAACGTGGAGCAAGTGGTAAGGCCTCCCCGCCTCCCCTTCAGAGCCCGTGCAGGCGCGCGGCGGGCCCCTGCCCACGGACACCACCCGGGCGTGTGTCCTGTGTGTGTCCACCCGGGCACGCGTGTGGGAGCGTGTCCAGGCATGTCGGGTGCGCGTCTGTGAGAGCGTGTCCTGGCACACGTCCCACACACGTGGGAGCATGCCTGTGCACATGTCCTGTGCATGTGTGTGCACAAGTATCTGGGCATGTATCCTATACACGCCTCTGGGAGTTAGCCCCAGGGCAAGTCCTCGTATATGCATGTAAAAGCCTTCCAGGCATGTGTCCTGGGACACACATGTGGAAGCATGTTGGGCATGAGTCTTCCTGCACACACACATGAGCATGATGCCCATGTGTCTGTCCTGAGCACAGGCAGGGGGCACACCTGGGCACTTGTCCTACGCACGCACGTGGGAGCGTGTCCAGGTGTGTCCAGACACCGGCCTTCCCTCTCTGACCGTCTCCTGTGCCTCCCACAGTGCTGCTCCTTCGAGTGCCAGGTGAGTATGGCCACCGCACCCCTGCCCAGCCGTGCCCCCGCGTGGTCGGGGCTGACAGCCGCATGTCTTGCAGCCTGCCAGAGGACCTCCAGGCCCCCGGGGCGACCCTGGGTATGAGGTGAGCGGCCACCCTGCCCTGCTCGCGGGGCCGTGCGGGCTCTAGCCCTATGTGTGTGAGATCCTGGCACCTGCAGGCTGGACACATAAGTCCAGCGGGAAGGCCCAGGGGCCGTGGCCTTTCCCGAGGCGGGGCTCTGAGGCCCAGCAGGCTGCCCAGGGACCACGGCCCCGGGGCCCAAGCGCTCCCGGCACCCGCTTGGATCTGGGGAGGGGCCCCCTGAGGCTGGGCTGAGAGAACACTGTGCCCACGATGACAAGGACGAGCCGCAGGCCCCGGGCTCGGGCCCACATCCGGGAGGCAGCACCGCTGCTCAGGGCAGGGAGGGTGCGCTGGTGAGGACAGGCCCGGAGCACAGGCTCTGCACACCTCTGACCCGCGCAAGCCGGGACCCAAGTCCCCCTTTCCGTCAGCGGACAGAACTGCCCTGACCTGTGTGCTCTGCCCCCAGGGAGAACGCGGAAAGCCAGGCCTCCCTGGAGAGAAGGGGGAAGCCGGAGACCCCGTGAGTGCCCAGTGCCTGGCGGTGGGGCGGTGCTGAGAAGCTTCCGGAGCCGCGGCCAAGTGCCAGGCCAGCAGGCCGTGCTGTCCTCCCGGGACCTCTGCTTCGGGCTGGGCCAGACCCCAGCGAACCTCCTCCCTGCCTGCCTGTGCCCTCACCCTTCCCCTCCCTGGGCTCCCTGTGCCCGCTCCTCTCCTGTCCTCTGGGCCCCGCGCCGCCTCTGTGGCTCCCCTCGGCCCTGGGGCCCTCACAACAGGCCACCCCTGGATGCTCTCTGTGTGCCTCTGGCGGCCAGGCCTGGCACCGCGGGGCGAGGCTGGGGCAGCGTGGGTGCTGACCATGCTCCGTCCATTCCAGGGACGACCTGGGGACCTCGGGCCGGTCGGGTACCAGGGCATGAAGGTACGTGCCCCGCTCCAGCGTGGCCCACGCTGGCCCCGAGCTGGGGGTGGGATGCCCCCCGCAGCGGTGACCCCCCAATCCCGATCTGTTCTGTCTGCAGGGAGAGAAGGGGAGCCGCGGAGAAAAGGTGCACGTCCTCTCGGGGTGCTCCGGCACCCTCCCCGGGCGCGTGGCCGGCGGACCCCGGCTGCCCCTCTTGCAGAGGACGGGCTGGCCCAGGGACGCCTCCTGGGCCCGTGGGGCTGCCATGCCCTCACTGTCCCCGGCAGAGGGCTGAGGCCGCCCCCACCTCAACGGGCCCGGGCCCTCCCCTCCCCTAGTCCAGACCCCGGTGGTTGGGGCTCCCCTGAATTGGGGGGGCAGCTCTGTGTGCGGGGGGGTGGGGGGTCCTGCCAGGTGCACCCCACCTCACCCTTAGGATGGGCAGCGCCACCCTGTGGACCGCCCCCATCCTCCCTTCCTTCTCCACAGGGCTCCAGGGGACCCAAAGGCTACAAGGTGAGAGTGGGGGGGCTGCGGGGACCCCGCGGTGCCCTCGAGCCTTTGCCTGAGCCCCGTTTGTCCCGGATCCCCACAGGGAGAGAAAGGCAAACGCGGCACCGACGGGGTGGACGGCCTGAAGGTAACCCTGAGACCAGGGCTCGGCCCTCGGGCCGTGGTGCCAGCCTGGCACGGCTGGGTGCGGGAAGATGAGCCGGGCGCTCCCCAGCTCCAGGCCCCGGGGACCCCGAGCCCCGTTTGAGCTCCAGGTTACTGGGCGGAGGTGCAGGGCAGAGGCCACGGCCCCTGCCCCACCCTGCCTCTGCCTCCTCCTCCAGGGGGAGACCGGGTTCCCAGGCCTGCCGGGCTGCAAGGGTTCGCCGGGATTCGACGTGAGTCACCCCCAGCCCTGGTCTGGGGCTGTGGTTCCGGGAATGCGGCCTGGCCCTCCCGCCTAGCCAGAGCCCGCTGTGACTTGACGCTGTCTTCTCACCAGGGCGCCCAAGGACCCCCCGGGCCCAAGGGAGACGCTGGGGCCTTTGGACTAAAGGGAGAAAAGGTGGGTGGTGCCCAGCCTCAAGGGCACAGACTTCACGCCACGGAGTCCTGGCCTAGGTGCTCCTGGGGCTGGCCTCCATGCGGCCTCCCGCAGGGCCGGCGGGGTGGCCAGGCCTGGGCTGCCTGCGGGTCAGAGCCAGGACGGCAGCCAGGCCTCCACCTGAGCAGCTCCTGAGGGGGCAGGAGACCTCCCGGGCACCAGCAGGCAGAGGAGCAGGGACTGGAGTCCAGCCTGGGCTTCGGGGGGCAGGAATACCAGGCAGGAGGAGGAGGGAGCCTTGCCTGTCCCCGCAGAGCTGTCGGAGTCCAGCCGAGGGCCCTGGGGTCTGGCCCAGGCTGCCGGCACCCTCCAGGCCTGACGCAGTGGCCTTCAGGGCTGAGCCTTCGGAGTTTGGCTGGACCCTCAGGTCTCCCGAGGCTGGCGAGATCCAGGCAGTTTTTGTGCGTTGGGGTGGCTGGAGTCCCAGGGGCCCCGCGGTCCGCGTGGCCTAGGCAGGGCCAGCCTGAGCCTGTCGAGGCACCTGGACACAGGGTCCTCGGACCGCAGCAGGCCGCACTGCAGCCCCTGTGACCTCTGACCTTCCCCAGGGCGAGGCTGGAGCCATCGGGGAACCCGGAAGGCCGGGGAGCTCGGGGCCCTCAGGAGACGAGGTGAGGCTGGGCAGGGGCAGCCTGGGGACGCGGAGTCCGGCCCGGAGCTGTACGTCGATTGCGCCTGTTGTCCTGTGGTCTGCAGGGCGAGCCCGGAGAGCCGGGGCCCCCGGGAGAGAAGGGCGAGGCCGGCGATGAGGTGAGCACGCGTCCGTGCCCCAGGGCGCCGGGCCGCCATGCAGGTCAGTGCACACTGATGCCAGCGTCTGCCCCTCTTCCAGGGCAACGCGGGACCGGACGGCCCTCCAGGAGAGAGGGTGAGTCCCAAGTGCGGTGCCCATCGCGGCCACAAGAAGGCCGGCCACCCTCCCGGGGACGGCTCTGCCAGGGCCTGCGGGTGGCACCTGGGCAGCAGGAAAGCCTGGCCTCCACGGCGACGCCCGGAGGCCCAGCTCAGTGCCCGCCTGGCCTGGGTTCCCGCAGCGTCACACCAGACCCTCTCCGTGCAGGGCGGCCCTGGAGAGAGGGGACCCCAGGGGACCCCAGGCGTGCGGGGGCCGAGAGGAGACCCGGTGAGTCTGTCCTGCGGCTGGGCCGTGGCGGGGCCGGGGTCGCAGGGTCCGGGTTCTGCTGGGCGGGCCCACGGTGCAGACTGCAGAGCCCCGCCCCGGCTCTGGAGGCTGTGGGGGTGGGGCGGGGACCCCGCCTCCCCATTCAGCAGGACACGTCTGGTCCCTCCTGTGCCGGCGGTGCCATCGCTGTCGACACGGCATCCCAGGCCACCGCACCGCGCCGCTCTGCTCCCGGCCGCCCCTCCACATGGTCAGCTGTGGGCTCCCCAGCCCCGTGCACCGCCCCCTCAGCAGCCCCTGCAGGGCCGCCTGTGCCGCGGAATCCCCAGAGCAGGACGCAGGCGGGGCCCACAGCACACGGCGGCTGCCTCCTGCCCTGGTCCAGCCCTTTCTTCAGGGGATGCTGGGCTGTGTCCTGACCCAGCGTGGGGTTTCCTGGACCGGAGGTGCGGGGAGGGTCTGAGGGCGCCCAGAGCCTCCCCGCGCCCGGCCAGCTCGGCGGCCGCTGCCTCGCCTTGGACCAGGGCAGACTGTCCTGGCCCCTTTTTCTGTAGCCACTCAGGCCAGAGACCCTCCAGACGGGCTGGACACACCAGAGGGGCCCTGGCTTCAGGGCAAGGCCAGCCTCCGCGCAGCGGCCTCTGGACGAGCCGTCCCTGAGGGCTGAGACCACAGGCCTCGCCAGCAGGCCGGTGCGGGCGGGTCAGACAGGAGGCTGAGGGCAGGCCGGCCCCGCGCCCTCCTCACCCAGCAGCCCGGCCAGCTGTCTGTCCCGCTGGAGGAGCGAGGAGCGGCCACACTGCGCGCCGACCTCCACTCACGGGCTTCTCTCCCCCAGGGTGAAGCTGGACCCCAAGGTGACCAGGGACGAGAGGGCCCCATCGGCGTCCCCGGAGACCCGGTAGGTGCCCCGCTCCGGGCCACGCAGCTCTCACACACAGCTCAGAGCCACATCAGCCATCGCAGTCTTGAGGCCGTTCCTGTGGGACACTTCCCGTAGGCTGCACCCCGAAACTGTGGGTCCCACAGCACACCCTAAGAGCAGCGTGTAGAGCCCCGGCCACCTGGACCCAGACTCTCCGTACTGAGCAGCGTGCTCAGCTTGGCAGTGACATGGAGACCCGGCAGGACCCCCGGGGGCGGGAGCTCCCTCTGGGGCCCGGAAGTGGCAGGGCCCCCGGGGTGCAGAGGGGCCCGTGTGGGCTTCAGAAAGCAGCCCGGAGAAGGACTCAGGAGCAGGCGGTTCCCGGCCTCATGGCAGGCACGCGGCCCGGGCTGCGGACAGGTGGGACGGTCCACTCCTGGGACGCGAGCGGCCCGGCTTCGACGTGGCCCCACAGTGAGCCACAGGGGGCCCGGGCTCTGTGGAGCCTCCTGCGGGCCCAGGCGGGCTCCTGAGGGGAAGGCGGCCCTGCGGGAAGGGGCACCCCCACTCCCCAGCACAGCTCCGTGCCCCGACTGTGCTGGGCTCACGGAGGCCCACGGCCAGCGTCCACACAGGGCCTCCCTGCCGAAGCCTCAGCCGTCAGGGGCCTGCGAGGTCGCCCTCCCCGTCTTCCTAGACAGCGTTCAGTGAGTGAGTGTGCCGCCATGCCGTGTGCCCGGAGTTCACGGGCCACGGCAGGTGGGTGCTCAGCTGGTCAGCACAGCACTGCCCGTCCTTGCCTGTGCCGGGCCTTCTGCTCAGAGTCCTGACACTGAAGGAGGCCGAGCTGACAGCGCCTCGCCAGGGCGGCACCGGGCCCAGTGCTTGCTTCCCAGGATGGCACCCTGTCATGGCACCGGCATCTCTGCCCGGCCACATCTGTCCGACACCGCAGATCCAGCACCACCTGAGACATGCCCATGGCTGCACCCGGAGCTTGACTCTGGCTGAATTTCTTAAAACAGTGCTGGGGGGAGATGCGCGCCCACACGTGCATGCGCATATGTATGTGCGTGTGCGCAGACACCACCAAATAGTTCTGCGAGAAGGGAACCCAGTGACCCAGGCTTCCTGCCCTCTCCCGACTGTGTAGACAGACTGTGCCACATAGTGCCGGCACAGGATGCCCACAGATTTCCGGAGTGTAGCAGAGGCCGCCGTGGCTGGTGGTGTTCGTATAGCCTCACAAGGAGAGCCAGGTGCCAGTGAGTGCCCTGGAGCCAGCCTGGTCCTCTTCTGGGCGCCTGGCACCCCACGTGTGGCCTGCCTGTTTTCTGCTGGACCGTTGCCTGGGTGGGCGAAGCTCTCAGCCCTGCTGGCACACGTCTATGCTTTGGGCCACTCGACTCGCCAGCACTTTCCCGTCCTGTCTGGAGTCGAGAGCGCAGGCAAGAGAGGGAAGCCCAGGCTGGCGTGGGAGCAGCAAGCCAGAGCCGCCGTGACCCCGCCTTCCCGTCCCTTCTGGGACTCTGCCGGCTGGGTCCCTGCCGCTGCACTGAGGGCGGGAAGCCCCAGGGTGGCCTCCCTGTGCACAAGGTCACCAGGCGCCGCCCACCAGGGCTGTCCCAACACCCGCCGCTGCCTCGTGGCCCGAGGCCAGCAGGTTTCTGGGGAGACCTGTGCTTTCACATCCCGGAAAGCGGCAGCTGGGAGGCCCAGGCGTGAGGAGCACAGGCCCCCCCCCAAAGGAAGCTGTGAGCCTCTGCCCGCAGTCCAGGCCCGGTACCAGACCTGCCAGACCACCACACGGTGGCACACAGGCCTTTGTCCTCTTCCCGGCTCTCTTTTGTGCCAGAGGCTGCTCTCGGGACCCACACCGCCTGCGCCCCGCACTGTGGCCAGGGTGCGGCTCCGCCCAGGCAGCCTGTGTGCGACCCCAGGACGTGCTCAGGGCCTGGGGGCTGCCGAGCTGGGCTGGTTTTGCTCAAGGGGTTGAGGGCAGGCTGGGCACTGAGAGAGGGAGGCCGAGCGTGGCTCTCTGGGGACGTGTGCTGGGTGCCAGGTTCCCGCCCCAGACTCCTGCTGTGGCCACCGCTGCAGAGCCAGCCTCCTTCCTGGGCCTGCGGGTGCTTGGGGTGCTCGGTGCTCAGGCGGGGGCGCTGCCCGCCTCAGAGCCGTCCCACCGCCGTGTGGCTGGGCTCTGTGGGGAGTGGCTGAGGGCTTGAGCAGGGGGCCCAGCGTGGGGTCTGGGCTGTCACCCCTGTGGGGATCAGAGACCCCAGGGCCCGGCCGACCACTCCGGTGTTGACACCGGTGCTGGAGGCAGTGAAGCAAAGCCTTCTGGGACATGGGAGAAGGCGCTGGGCCCTCAGGGTGGGGCCGCGGGAGGGCTGAGCCTGGCACTGTGTGGCCCGGGGTCCCACCGCGTCTCCATCCTTCAGGGTGAGGCCGGCCCCATCGGACCTAAAGGATACCGGGGCGATGAGGGTCCCCCGGGGTCTGAGGTAAGCGACCCCCCAAGCCCAGCACTTCCCTGCCCAGAGGGCTCAGGGCCCCCGACACTGTGGAACTTGGCTGTCGCCCCCTCTCCCTAGGGTGTCAGAGGAGCCCCAGGACCCGCCGGGCCTCCTGGCGACCCTGGGCTGATGGGCGAGAGGGTGAGTGTGGGGGCTGGGCTGCCCCTGGCAGGGCCTGCCGCCTGCACGGACAGCAGTGAGCTCCGGGGCGAGGACCCAGGTGGGGGGGGGGGGGCGCGTGCCCACGGGCTCCTGGTGACACCGCTCTGCTCCCCAGGGAGAAGATGGCCCTCCGGGGAACGGCACCGAGGGCTTCCCTGGCTTCCCGGTGAGTGCCCAGGGCCCTGTGGCCCCGCCCCCGCCGCCTGGCACCAGCCCGGTGTGACTGTCCCTGTCCTCCACAGGGCTATCCCGGCAGCAGGGGCCCCCCCGGGCTGAACGTGAGTAGACGCCCCCCTCCCGTGTGCAGTGCCCATCTGCACACGCAGCTGCCCACAGCGCCTTCTCGCTAGTGCCAGCCCAGACGCCACCAACCCGTTCTGTTACCCACAGGGCACGAAGGGCTATCCTGGCCTCAAGGGGGACGAGGGCGAAGCTGGGGACCCTGGAGAGGACGTGAGTGGGGTGGGGACCACTGGCCCGGGTGGGGGAGGGGAGCGGTGGCCACGCGTGACCCTGTGCCATTCCCCCGCAGAACAACGACATTTCGCCCCGCGGGGCCAAAGGGGCGAAAGGCTACCGAGGCCCAGAAGGCCCCCAGGTGGGTGGCACACTGTGCCCGGCCCCCAGGCTGCACAGGGTGGAGGCCGGGAGAACTCGGCGGGCTCCCGGGGTGGAGGGCGCATCACACCTCGTGGTGACCAGGGTAAGAGCGGCCCTGTGGGCAGCAGAGCCATGTCCGGGCCACAGAGAGCTGCTCTGCCCGCTGGACTCCCGGTCACGGGCAGCACTGTCTGCCCCGGCGGCGGATGAGCGCCAGGGACGCGGGTGGCCAGGCTGGGGGCACCGGCCACTGATCCCGGTGGCACCTCCAGCCCAGCCTTTCTGTCCCGCCTGACAGGGTCCCCCAGGACACGTCGGACCACCCGGGCCAGACGTAAGTGGTGTCGGCAGCGTCCCCCGGGCGGACCACAGGGCCGTGAGCCCCTGAAGGGGTCGCTGTGGGACAGCTGCGGGGGCTGGAGATACAGCGTGCTCACACAGAAGTGGCCGCGGGGACAGGGGTGACTGGGGGCTGGGTGACCGCAGGACGCGGGACGCCATGGGAGGCCTGGAACGACACAGGGGACACAGAGCCCCCTGGGGGGTCACAGGAAGTCGACAGTGAGAGTCACGCATGGGGCTGCCTGTGCCGGGGCTGACAGGGAGGCTCCGGCCAGAGCCGCTGACGTCTTGTGTCCCCTGCCAGGAGTGTGAGATCTTGGACATCATCATGAAGATGTGCTGTGAGTGTCCCGCTGCGAGGACAGGCACCTGCCAGCCCCCCATGGTGCCCCACGAGGACCTCTGCTCACTCTGGGGGGCAGGGGAGGCAGGACCCTGGCTTCTGGCCCTGTACGCAGGGCAGGCTGGCCTCACTGTCCACGGAGGCCGCTGGGACCAACTCTGGGCCGAGCTCGGGCGGATAACCGAGAGCGGCCTGCCACACTGAAGCCCCTCCCCCTCCTCTCCAGCCTGCTGTGGTGAGTGTCCCTACGCTCCAGGCCTCGGGCACTCCTGACCTTCAAGCAGAGGACCCTGAGGCAGAGCAGAAGGCCCGTCTATGCCAGACCAGAGGCCGTGTCCTCACTGCACGGACGCCCGTGCATGGCTGGGGCACTGTCCCTTCTGCCTCTTCTGCAGCAACTCAAGGAACCACCCCACAGGGGCAGGAGACACCCCAGGGCTGTCCTCTGTCCGCTGTCCTCAGGGATCGGGGATTGGAGGTGGGGAGGGCCGGGCCCAGCGCCAGACGGGTGTGCCCCGTACGGACGGGTGGCTGCGGACTGAGGCTGACCCCGCCGCCTGCAGAATGCAAGTGCGGCCCCATCGACATCCTCTTCGTGCTGGACAGCTCCGAGAGCATCGGCCTGCAGAACTTCGAGATCGCCAAGGACTTCATCATCAAGGTCATCGACCGGCTGAGCAGGGACGAGCTGGTCCAGGTGAGCGCAACCCCGGAGCCGGGCCGGGCAGGGACCCGGGCGGACGGTGCTGGCTCCCTCTGAGGGCGGCACACTGCCCGTCGGTCTGGCGCTGGCACTCGCCCTGGGGCGGGCCCGGCTGCCCTGGGAGGCCGTGGGGAGCCTGAGCGCGCGCCGGGGACCTGGCTCCCCGCTGAGCACGTCCCCGGCAGTTCGAGCCTGGACAGTCGTACGCGGGCGTGGTGCAGTACAGCCACAACCAGATGCAGGAGCACGTGGACCTGCGGAGCCCCCACATCCGGAGCGCCCAGGACTTCAAGGAGTGAGCAGGCGCCGCCCAGGCCGGGGGCGGGGCCGGGCCAGGGTGGGGGCGGAGCCTGGCGGGTGGGGGCGGGGCCTGGCGGGGCAGGGAGGGCAGAGCCTGGCGGGTGGGCGAGGGCATGGGCGGGGCCTGGTGGGGCAGGGGCGGGGCCCGGCGCGGCCCGGCCCCTGACGTGACTCTGGCCTCACCTGCCCCTCCGCTCAGAGCGGTCAAGAAGCTGCAGTGGATGGCGGGCGGCACGTTCACGGGCGAGGCGCTGCAGTACACCCGGGACCAGCTGCTGCCGCCCAGCCAGAACAACCGCATCGCGCTGGTCATCACGGACGGCCGCTCGGACACCCAGCGGGACACCACGCCCCTCAGCGTGCTCTGCAGCCCCAACATCCAGGTGGCCCCGCTTGGCGCCTCCGAACAGGGCTTCCCCCAGGAGCGGCGGGGCCTCCGTGGCACTGACTCCCGCCGTCCTCGCAGGTGGTGTCTGTGGGGATCAGGGACGTGTTTGGCTTCGTCGCGGGCTCCGACCAGCTCAACGTCATTTCCTGCCAGGGCCTGTCCCCCCAGGGCCGGCCCGGCCTCTCCTTGGTGAAGGAGAACTACGCCGAGCTGCTGGAGGACGCCTTCCTGAAGAACGTCACGGCCCAGATCTGCATAGGTGAGCCCGCAGAGGGAGCCCAGCAGCCCGGCCCCGGGAGCCCCGCGGTGCGGCAGCCGCCGCTGCAGGGCCGCGGGGTCCCAGGGTCGGAGGGGCCCTGGCTCTGCGCCCCGGGGGCGGGAGCAGCGCAGAGGGCGGGGCGGGCCGGCGGGTCACGGTCCGGTGTTCCCTTGCAGACAAGAAGTGTCCAGACTACACCTGCCCGAGTGAGTACGCGCTGGCACAGGGAGGGGGCCACGGGCGCGGGCGGCGCTGCTCCGGCTCCGAGCGGCCACCCTCCGGCGGGGCCTCGGCTCACAGCGGCCCTCTGCCCCGCAGTCACGTTCTCCTCCCCGGCCGACATCACCATCATGCTGGACGGCTCGGCCAGCGTGGGCGGCCGCAACTTCGACGTCACCAAGCGCTTCGCCAAGCGCCTGGCTGAGCGCTTCCTGTCGGCGGGCCGGGAGGACCCCGCGGCAGACGTGCGCGTGGCAGTGGTGCAGTACAGCGGCCCCGGCCAGCAGCGGCCAGGGCGGCCGGCCCTGCAGTTCCTGCAGAACTACACCGTGCTGGCCAGCACCGTGGACAACATGGACTTCTTCAACGATGCCACCGACGTCAACGACGCCCTGAACTTCGCGACGCGCTTCTACCGCGAGGCCTCCCCGGGCTCCAGCAAGAAGAAGGTGCTGCTGTTCTCGGACGGCAACTCGCAGGGGGCCACGGCGGCGGCCATCGAGAAGGCCGTGCAGGAGGCCCAGCGGGCGGGCATCGAGATCTTCGTGGTGGTGGTGGGCCGCCAGGCGAACGAGGCCCACGTCCGCGTGCTGGTCACTGGGAAGACGGCCGAGTATGATGTGGCCTTCGGCGAGCGCCACCTCTTCCGGGTGCCCGACTACCAGGCCCTGCTCCGCGGTGTCTTCTACCAGACCGTCTCCAGGAAGGTGGCACTGGGCTAGGGCCGTGGGCACACGCCGAGCCGACACGGCCCCCACCCTGCCCACCAAGACCGACAGGAAGTGTGGCCTGCGTTTCCTGATTAGCTAGACATTTAAAGGAAGGCTTGAGACCCCACCGCAGAGGCTGGCGCGTGGGCACCTCCCTCAGCTCGCGGAGCTGGCGTCCCAGGGACTCCGCTGCCTTCCGGTATGAGGGCCTCTGTCCCGCCTTCCTGCCGCCCTCCTCGGGCCGGTTCTGCCGGAAGCTTCCTCCTCACTTCCTCCCATCTGC
This sequence comes from Thryonomys swinderianus, assembly GCA_004025085.1. NCBI lineage: Eukaryota > Metazoa > Chordata > Mammalia > Rodentia > Thryonomyidae > Thryonomys > Thryonomys swinderianus. The sequence goes on from PVIC010015616.1 coordinate 22,056, forward strand.
AGCCCCTGCTGTTAGTTCAGAGACAACCGACCGGGTCTCATTTTTCAGAAACCGAGGTCAAGGGCAAGAGGACTTTCACACACAGGCAGTGAGGGTCAGCTCCTACCCCAGAGTCCTGCGAGGGTCCACCCGGACCCCGGCCCAGACGGCGACCTCCGGGAGAAGCGGGGGGCGAGGACACTGGCCCTGACCGCACGCTCACAGGCGAGAGCAGCCGTGCTGCCCGGGAGGCCCGCGGTGCAGAGGCCCGGTCTGGACCGGCCGGCCAGCGCGTCCTCACAAACAACCTGGAGTGCTTCTCCTCCAGACAGCAGCTAGTCCCGATCTCACTGAAAGCCCTTGGTGTCCACGTCACTCCTCCCCGTGTTTGTTGTTATCGGTCGACCTATGCAGTAAAAGCCCCCACTGCTCTCTGCGGCTCTCCTCATCAGCTCCGCGGGCACGGCGCCATCCCAGAGGCTGCGCGCGGGAGGCCTCCGGCACCGGCCGGGGCGGGGCCGTCCTGCGTCAGCCCCTCCTCTCTGGGGCAGGGCGCCTCCGGCCGTCCACGAGGCTCACGGTTCACACGGCGCCGCCCACGGTCCGCTGGCCCCAAGCAGAGACACCTGGGGGAAATGTATGGTGGGGTTACTTCACCGTGGCCGGGAGGCAGAGTGAGCAGGACGAGAGCCCTCCAGGCCTCACCCGATGCCCTCCTGCGGCCGCCCCCTCCGGACAGCGTGCTCCGCTCTGCACCCAGCAGTCTGCCAGTGAGGTTTTCCCCTCCCAAGGCCTCGCCCCGAACACTGGGGAGACGTCTGGAGCCAAACCTTGGACTCCGCCCGTCAGCATGCTGGAGGCAGAGGGTGACACAAAGGCCTCACCCCAGGGAGCATCTAGCACCTCAGGCCGCCGAATCCGAACCCAACCAGGAGAGGCCCCAAAGGACCAGCACTGGTGCTGTCCCAGCAGGAAATGCTAAAGTACTGGCAGGAGCCCGGAAGGGGAGTCAGGGCGCACAGGCCTCAAGGGAAGACACGGGGCAGGGTGGACTGTCTCAGAGCAAGCTGGCAGCTGAGCCTCACAGCCAGCCTTTAGGGCAGCGGCACGGGTGATTCCTGGCCTTAGGAGGGCTGTGCGGGAGGCCAGAGGCGCCCAGAAGCAGGTCTGACAGTGTCAGGGGGACAAGTGTGTGGCCGTCGGGCTCCCAGTAGAGGGGCGTTGGCAGGAGGAAATGCTGCGGGCCAGCTGACGGGGCCTGAGCCTGGGGACGGGGCAGGGGACGCCCCTCACGCGAGTGAGCACCCCATCATGGCTGTGAGAGCCCAGCCTTCGCGCGCCAGGACCCTCCGGGCCTCAGGAAGGAAGGAGGAGGAGTGACCTCACTGTGTCTGCTCCCCCAAGCCCTCAGGTTACAACCCTCTCCTTCCCTTTAAATTCTTTGGGGTTTTCCCCGTTCTCCTACCCACCCCCAGACCCCACCCCTATATACATAGGTTTCGTTTCCCTTTTTTTATTGCCATCGCATTTTTTCTTTCCCCTCCACCCAACCATTTTTCCCCCACTCTACACTGAGTCCCATTTCAAACTCAGCCAGCTCCCCTGCAATGAATCGACCGCCTCCCTGTTCACACAGCGCCTGACCAGGTGGTCTCTCTCCTCTCTTCAACATAGTTTCTTTAAAAATTAAGCAGATATGGGCCAGAGATTTAGCCCAGTGGTCCCGGCGCCTGCCTCGCAAGCGCAAGGTCCTCAGTTCAATCCCGGTGACCACATATAATGCTGGGCGTGGTGACTCACGCCCACCAGCCATCAATACCACACACTACATAGCCGGGCGCGGTGGCTCACGCCTATAGTCCCAGCACTCGGGAGGCAGAGGCAGGAGGATTGCTGAGTTCGAGGCTTGCCTGGGCTATATAGTGAGCTCAGGGCCAGCCTGAACTACAAAGCGATACCCTGTCTCAAAAAAAAAAAAAAGAAAGAAAAAAATTAAGCAGATACTTGTCATGTATCTGCTTAGCAATTCCAAGACATATAATTCCAAGAAAAAAAAATGAAAACATTAGTCTAAACTAAGACCTGCACAGAAAAGCTTTTAGTTGGTTTGCTTATAAAATCCCAGACTCGGAGACAAATCCAGTTCTGCCAGTACAGCGAGGAAAACCCAGCACAGCTCGTGTGATTCCAAGAGAAATAATCCGCGCGGCATCACAGATCAGGAAGCCCCGCTCACTGCGAATGGCAGACGGGCTCCAGCGCCGGGCCCGCGCTGACCTGCAGCTCTGGGAACGGACAGGCGTAGCCCACGACGTCAGGGGGCGCGTGGCCTCCCGTCACGTGGGAGGGCGACTCCCAGCATGACACAACACTTCTCGCCTGCTGGGTGTTACAAATACTTTGTCGAAACTTAGGTGACGATGCGCTTTGAATGGGCTCACATTTTACAGCAAGATGACGTGGACTGAAATATAATAACACAGGGTTCATGGTCTCAGTATTGTACCGCACAGACCTGGGCCAAGAAGCACCAAGGAGGAAGAGAGCCGACTGCTCTCTGCACAGGGACAGTGTCACGGCGACGCCCGCCACGAGCCAGGTGTCACAGCACAGACACATGGTCAGGACACAGCCCACAGGGAGAGCAGGTCAGACAGGAAGATGTCCTGAGGCCAGGAGCAACGCCGTGGGGATGCCAGGGCTCCGTGTGACAGCAGGGTGGGCCACAGGGGTGCCCAGCTCTAACCCCAAGGGCAGAAGGGAGACCCTTCCCAGCACACAGCAGACACGAGCACCATAGCGGCCACAGGAACAATCTTAATTCCAAAGAGTAGAAGTAATGTAAATAGCACAATAAAGCTGTCGTCAAAACAAATACCATAAAATGTCCTTTCGCTGGTATAGTCTAAATTTCTGTGAGGAGAAATCATTTGTCCTCAGAGACAATGAAAAACAATAGCAAAAGATATGAAATACCCGCAGACAAACCAAAAGATGGAACCTGAAAAAAGAAAGTCCAACCCAAAGGGCCTAAGGACTTGGTCACGAAACCGCAGCCTCGATCTCGGAAGGAAGATGGAGGAGCAGGAGGTCTCCAGCCGCCCCCATGGTTTACTCAGTTAAAGTTCACATGAAGAAATAAACAGGAAGAGTCAGGAAAATCCTGGAAAAGATTAGCCACAGCGGGGGCGCAGAGCGATCCCCAGCAGATGTTAAAAATACAGAGTCCACAGCTCCAAGTGTGGCTGGTGCATAAACAGACTGGATACGGAACAGACTAGAAAGTCCAGAAATAGACTCACACTCCCGGGCGAAGTGTCAGCGAAAGGCTTCGCGACACACTGCTCGGGGAGCTGGGCTGCCCGAGCAACGCAGGAGGGTCCTGGGCCTCCCGCAGGGGCGCTCCCCTCAGCCCGGCCGCCGCCACGGCCAGCCGGACTCCAAACGGACCCGAGACCCAGGAGCAAAACTCGTATGAGCACAGGAAAGAGGCCTTTAACTTGCTTCTAACCTGGACACGGGGAAACTCCTTCTAAGTACTGTTCAAGATTGCTTATCAACTGAGAAAATAAATCACCGTGAAACACAAAACATCCTAGCTCCCAAGAAAGAGTAAACTCAAAAGCCCAAGGGCAATTTTGGAGCAAATATTTGCAAGTTGTCCTAAAGAGATAATTCATTTCCTATGAAGAGTTTCCAAAGGGGAAGAAGAAGGAAAAGACGAGCTTGACCGAAGTGCGGGCGAGAGCTGCGAAGGGCTCTCCGAGGAAGGCGGCTGTCCGGGCGCAGGCACCGGGGACGCTCGGCCTGGCTCGCTGCGGAAGTGCTGCCGGTACACCGTTTCCCGGCCCCGGCTCCAGCAAACCCAGCCCCGTTTTGCGGAGAGACGGGGGCCGCCAGCGAGCAGGGGTGTCGCCGGGCCCTGTGTGGTCACAGGCCACGTCCTGCCCGCGTGGCCATCCACACCGAAACAGGGTGGCCCAGCGCGTGGCTTCTCACGGGGTCCCCGGAGCTGGAGCGTCTCCCAGAGAGGCGCTGCCTGAAACCCCGCACCCCGCACCCCGCGGAGGAGCGTAAACGCCCAGGACCCGCCAGCCAGCGGCGTGAAGAGCAGGAGCGGAGTGTGAGTTTGCAAATACCAGACTCTATTTTTTGTGTGTAAAAAGAAACCCTGCGTTAACGGAAAGCTAAATGGTTCCTGCAGGGAGGACAGAGTGCTGTGCTGTGGGAGGTAGATTCAAACTTTTTTTTTTCTTCAGTCAGAGCCATGTTCTATATTAAAACAGAATAAAAACCTTGCTATTGAAAACAGGCTGAAAATAGTAAGTGTAACGGCATCTATTATGGTAACAACTCACAAAAGAAAGATCAGGTCAACACAGCTTTCCCACCTGTCCTGGTGAGATGCAGGACAAGAACTAGGTGAGTCTCCGCTTAAAATTCAGAGCAAAAGAGAATGCTTAAAAGACGGTTCTTGCAACGTGCAGCGGCATGAATGTGGCGCGGGACAGGGTTCTGGGTCCGTTTCTAAGCGGGTTAGATACAGACCCACGTGCTGCAGGTGCCGAAAGCCCCGCGACTCGAGACAGGCGACTCTGGCTTCTCCAGGCCAGACGTCCGGTGTCTGTGATTCACTCTGAGGTATTTTAGCCATGAAGTCACTAGAGCCAGGAAACACAGTTAACCTGAGGAGGGTGCCACTTATTCGCTGGACGTTTGCTACTCCCTGGAGGTTCAGAAAGTTTCATAAATGAGCATTAAAATGATTTTACAGAAGAACAGAAGATATAATGTAGCCGACAGACCCGGCACACGGTGGGGCCAAGGCGAGGGCTGCGTGTCCGGAGCAGGGCCCGGGGCAGTCGGCACCGTGTCCCGATCCCTCATTTTCCACATCTTTCTTTACCCTGAAAAGTACCCCTCAGAAAACCAATAAACTATCATGAGACGCCAGAAGAAAGCAGTCCTCTGCAGCCAAGTTTGAGCCAAACCAGATGTTCGGTCCGCAGCCAGCAGCTTCTCTGGAAACCATCATGGAGGCTTGAGTCAGACCGGCTGCTGCTCTCAGTGCTGAAGAGAGAGGTCTCCGCGCCATTTTGAGGACTGAGGAGGAAAAGAATCCTTCAGCTTTACTTGTGAAAACAGGTCAACTCATCAGTCTTCAACCTCAAGGCGCTGCGTGGAGTTTGGAGCCTCTGGTGCATTGTTTTCAGGGTTTACCGGAAAGAAAGCTCCCTGGGCATCCCCTGAGCTCCTGGCCGCGGTGCAGTGAGCCCGGCGTGGCTCCCCCAGGATAGCGGACAGCGCAGGCGGACGCGCTGCTGTGGCCCAGCTGCAAGGAGCGTTCGCCAGGGGAAGGCGGGACTGCCGGGGCCCAGAGCCCCCGCTCCGCGTCCTGCCCTTGCACTGCCCGCCTAGGGCGGAGGCACACTTAGCCACGAAGCGACCCTCTGGCTCGGCACGAAGCGCCTCCGTGGAAACAGGGCCTTAGCGCGAGCTCCTTGACGCAACCAGCCAGAAGGCAGCGGGCTCTGCTCCCTCTCCCTGGGGACGGTTCAAGGCCACAGGCCGAGGAGCAGGGAGGTGACGGAGGGAGAGACGTGGCAGGAAGCGGAAGTGCAGGGGCCTGCAGGGCACGTCTGGGGAGAGCGAGGAGCCTGGAGAGGCCCAGGCACCTCCGCGTCCTCCACTCGGTCCCCCGGGGAGCCCCCGTGCGCGGGGCGGCCCAGGACCGAGGAGTCCTGGACCGAAGGGGTGAACGGGGGCCGGGCGGGTCTCGCGGACCCGAAGCGGCCCCAGGAAGCCGGCCTCTGGATCGCTGCAGGGAAGAGCGCCGAGCTCCAGCCGCCCCCTTCCCAGCCTTGTGCCTCCCTCTCGGGCGGGGCCGCCTGGCATCAGGACGAGGGGAGGGCACAGCCGGCCGCTCTTTGCGGTCTCGCCCCTCTGCGTCACGCGGGGCGACGCCAGGCACCCCGTAGAGCACCGAGACCAGCACCGGGTGCGCAGGAGGCTGGACGTGACCTGAGAGGTGCCCGTCGGTGACTGCGGCTGACCGACACGGGCACGGGCAGTGCCCCTCGTGCTGCGGAGCCCGCCGCGCCGCCCCACCACCCCGCCGGCCGGGACGGCCTCCCTGGCCGCAGCCCGCCTCGCACCGCCCGCGGGCTCTGTCCATGCTCTGCAGGTCTGTCCGTCTCCCAACAGCTGGACCTCACGAGGCTTCCCACGGGCTTGCGTTTGGTCTCGGCCTCCCAGATGGGCGCCAAATGTGTCTGGAGAGGCCGTGGCGAGCGGCGGCTGCGCTACCCAGGGAAGGGCGGGCTGAGGGCGGCTGGGCCGAGCGGCCGAGGGCACAGCCCAGACAGGAAGCTCCAGACACGGCCCAGCCGTCCACGTGTCAGGCCGCGTCCTGCCGAGATGACCCCGCGGACTCGGGCAAATTGGGGCAGGAACTCGCTCCATCTCCTCTCCGTCTCGGACCCGGCCCTCTCAGGCCCCGGGCAGACGTTCCTCACAGCTTCACCACCAGACCGTGCTGAACCGGAGGGGAGGAAATTCTGAGGCCTCATCCAGCCCAGGCCACGACTGGTCCTCGCGGCTGGAGGCCGGGTCTGGCCAGCTCTGTTAAGAATCCAGGTCATTTTAATGAGCCGAAGGCTCAGGTCTAAGATGTGCGCATTCCTCACATGCTGGAGAAGCCCCAGAAACCACACAAAACACCATCCAAACGCCACACCCGCTGCCCAGAGCACTCCTCTGGCGGGCCGCAAGCGCCAGGACCCCAGCTGAGATCGTCGCAGTGATAACAGGCCAGCTTCCCGGAGCACAGTCGCCAGCACCGGCCCCAGGACAGGAGCAGCTATGACTCAGGCACGGGCGAAGGAGCCCCGAGTCCCAGCAGCGGAGGCCCACCGCGGGCTCACGGGCCTCAACCCCGTCCCAGGCCTGTCCACCGAGGCCGATGGAGCCGCTTCCCCAGGGAGTCCGCCCAAGACACAGGTCGCACGAAGTGGGGACACGGCTAAGAAACCCCCACCCTGGGCCTAAGTCATCTGGAGTCGGGAGAGACTTTCCCAGAATCCCCTGGGTTCCCCATCCTTGCGTTTCATTGGTCAGAGCAGTGTCACGTGCACGTGCGTAGCCCAATCCTGAGCCAGGCGGCTCGGCTCCGCCCTCCCAGCGGGCGTGACAGCCGCAAGGCCGCTGGGACCCTGAGCCCGGGGAGGCAGCTGCCCTCAGCCGCTTGCCTCCGCCTAGGAAGGTACCCGGAGGCGGAGGCTGTCGCCCGGTGTGCCCCGCCTCGCTGCCGCCCAGCGCCCGTCGCTTCCCAGAGCCCCTCGGGGAACCGGGCTGCACCTGCCAGGATGTTGGGCCCGTTTGCTCCTTCTTGGACTGGCAGCCAACCTGTGTGGGGAGCTCGGTTCCTGGCCCGCACGGACTGGATGGCCAAGGAGTGTACGAACCAACATGGGGACCAGGGTAAGGGAACCGGCCTGTCACGGCCTCCACCCGCCCCGCAGCAGCCTGCCTTGCAGGACGGTTTCTCGGCGTGTCCTTCGTCTGGGGTCATCCTAGAGGTCTCAGTCTCCAGCAGCGAGTGTCCAACCAGGTGTGGGGAAGGAGGCACTCTGGACCAGGCAGGAAAAGGAAACTCCTGTGAAGGAAGCTTCTCGTCTCCTTCCCAGCCCAGGGACAGGGCTTGGGGTCCTGGACAGGGCAAGTGCAGGACCTGGAGCCCCGAGAGGCCCCCCTGAGGTGTGGGGCCCGCCGGGTGGTCTCCGTTGACCTCGTCCTTCCTTTGTTGGAATGACAGGTGCTAAAATGGTTCTCCTAAAAATGTCTTATTTGAAAGGCAGCCAGGAAGGAGAAAAAAGATATCTTATGCACTACTGACATCAGAGAGGAAGTAGAAAAGTAGAAAACCCGAAAATGAGTAGGAGAGGACATTCCAACCAACAGAAGGATGAAAAGGTAGCTGAAACCATGGCTCTGGGCAGCGTGGGAAAGGCCTCCTCTGTCCTTGACTTTCTTGCTCAGGGTGGCCAGGTCAGGAGATGAGGCTAGGACAGACTGAAGGGCTAACATGGCATCTTTTACACTGCAGTGCCAAATGTCCTGAGACCTGCACCAGAAGTATTTACACGTGGCCTCAAAGGTGGGGCTGAGAGTGTATAGTGAAACTGTTTAAAATACTAAAACTGGAGTCAAAGATCATATCTGACATAGAGAAATAGCTAAATAAGTTCTGGCATATTCAGACTGAAAATTACCACTCAGTCATTAAGAAGAAAGGGAGAGCATTATATTGCACTTGTGAGGGTCTACCAAACACCTAACCAGAATGGCAGAAATATAAAAGCTGATAAAACCAGATCAAGGCTGGGAAATGATGGGGACTCGCATACTGTGGGAAAGTTAAATGGTGCCATCACTTGGAAAAACTTTCAGTTTCTATTAAGTCTGTTTCTGTACCTCCTCTGATACAACCATTCTACCCTAAGTAAAATTTTTTTAAAAGTGCAATTCTCTATAAAATGAAATACAAAATATTTTCTTGTGAGAAAAATGTATTCATAATAAGCCAAATACATGAAATAACTCAACTGTCCGCCACCTGGATAATAAATAAATAAACTGTGGTATAATTCACCAAGGGAATATTGCAAAGCAGAAAAGAATAAACAAATACATGAGAATATGGATGAATCTTACAAGTATTATTGAACAAAAGAATCACAGGCACAAGAGAGTATAAACCTTGTATATCCATATTGAATCCAAGAACAGGAAGAACCAAATCTGTGTTGCTAGGAAAAAATAATCGTTATCTCTGAGATAGACCAGTGACCAGGAAGAACCCTGACAGAAGTGTAACTTGATGTGAGTGGTGGTCACACAGTTGCAAATGTGTGTGAAATTCACTGACCTGTGCAATTAGAACAAGGTGTGGATAGGTTGTGTGTAAATTATTTCTCAAGAAGAAAGGAAGGCAAGAGAGGTTACACTGGCTACCTGTTATTTTTGTGCTTTTTAGGATTTTACCAACTTGCTAAATTGGTAAAAGAATAAAGAAGTTTATTTTTCACACAAGCAGAAGTGCTTAAAGCTGTAAAATTATACGCAAAAGCTCTTGTGTTATTTTTCATAACATGCTATTACCTAGAAAAAGGAAGGAGAGTACAGGAGATCTTACTCCAGATTAATGTGAAAAAGACCTTATTTCTTTGAAAACAACAAGAGAAGAGGAGAAGAGAGAACTGAATTCCGAGAGAACAGGAGTGAGAGACTTGGCTCGTAGCTTCCATACTGAGGTCAGAGCCAAGCTGGCCTGCCATGAATGAAGGGCTGCCCGCTGGATGGTAGAGTGGCTGATGGGACCAATCTGAGTCCAGAAGAACAAGACGGTAACCTGTACAGTTTGGCTGCTTCCCTACCCCACTGATGCCATGAACTTGGCAGTGAAGGCGGGGCATCTCAGCAGAAGGAACCTACAGTCTCATCATTTCTTATAGCTAATGGACTCCACACCTTCCTCAGTTAAACTGCACCCAGTCTCTCGCCACACAAACACCGACAAGATCCAAACAAGTGTTCAGGAAGTTCAACTGGGGATGATAATGATTGTCTCAACCTCACTGGAGCAGCAACATCTCTGTCTCAACTAAACACCAGGGGAGGAAGACTGAGTGCCTGGCTCCTCACTCACCACACTCAGGGAAAGGGATTATGATCTCTATCAATCAAACAGAACAAAACAATAGTAATTCAGTAACAACAGTAATTTGTCACTCATACATACACAATGCAAAGATTAAAATAAAAATATGAGACATTAAAGTAGAAAAATGTCTATGCTTCGGGGAAAATAAGATGATTCAGTTAGAGTAAGAAAAGCTAATACAATTATTTCAGACATAGGTAAACACATAGCTTGTTTTAAAAGATTAATAGAAATACTAAAAAAGAAAGATCTAAAATAATGGCTAGGTGAATGGGAGCAGGCTTAAAGTTGTATAATGAAGAAGGGAAAGGGATCTGTGACCCAAAGAAAAGGCAGTGGAAATTGTCAAAGTTGAAAAAGGAGAAAAAGACTTTCAAACACGAATAATAACATCAGTAAAATATGACATAATATCAAGTAGTCTGAAATATAAACCTTTAGAATCACATAATAAAAGGAGAGAGAGAATGAGAAAAATATTTAATGGCCAAACATACCCTAATGAAAAATTAACTCATACATCCAGGAAGTTAATGAATCTGTTATAGAATAAGTACAAATAAAACCACAGCTAGATTCATCACAAACAGCTTAAGCCTAAAGAGAACACCCTAAAAACAGTCAGGAAGAAAATAGACATTACCCAAAAAGAACAATGATGTCTTTTTAAAGATCACTTATCTGTCATAGGAAAGAAGCACTGGGAAGCAGGCAGCCATGGAAAAGCATGTTTAACATGCTGCTAGAGAAAAAACTTTGACCTAAAACTATAACCAGCAAAATTATTCATCAAAAAGAAAAATGAAATACAGATTTTTCAGAGAAACAAAAGCTAAAAATGAGTCTTTATAGCAGTTTAATTATCTCTACAAGAAATGTTTTAAGCTAAAGAGAAATGCTGCTAGATACAAATATGGATCCACCTGAGGACTACTTACATTCTGAGCAGTCATCTTCGTTGGGGTTTCCTCATGTCGACCACACTCTGCAGCTTCTCAGGCCGCGGCCCACTGGGTGCCAAAGGTCTCTTCTCCAGCTGTAGTAACAAAAGTGTGTCCTGAGTAAATGAAGTACACAAGAAAACGAAAAACATCACAAGACCTCACTAACTTCATAGGTTAATAGAATATTATTTGTGTCTTTAATTTCTGACAGTTAATCAGGTTAAAAGCAAAGATAACAAATAGAAACACACTCTTCTAAGATTTTTTACAAGTTAAATGTTGATTCAAAGTAAACTAATAAAACAAGTATACGTGAATTCTGTAGCACAACTACTATACAAGTACAACTCAAAATCACTAGAGAAAGACTGAAATACAAAAATATATAGGATTAGTTTCTTAAGGGAGGAAAAGAGGAAAAAGAAATAAGTAGAAAATAATAGCAAGGAAGTAGATTTAATCCTAACCTCACCAATAATTACAATAAATACTCTAATTAGAAGCCAGAGAGTATGGAATGATTTTTAAAAGGTTGTTTGCAAGAGATGTTATAAAGCTATAAACAGGAAAAACTTAGAAGATGGAAAAAGATGAATGAAAACAATAAAAAAGCTGTGGTGGCTGTGTTCATTTAAAAAGAAATCTTAACTAGAAATATGAGTGGTAGGAAAACATTTCAAAATGATGAAAACAATTTTTTTAGCAATAAAACAATAAATCTAAAATACCTGAGAAAAGATGGACTATTATTGGTGGTTTAATTCCTCTATTTAAAAATCTCAGTAAGACCAAACCATACCTGAAAAAACATCAGTAGGGCCAGAGGGTTAGCTCAGTGGTTCCGGTGCCTGCCTCGCAAGCGCAAGGTCCTGAGTTCGATCCCCGGTAACCACATATAATGCTGGGCGTGGAGACTCACGCCCACCAACAATCAACACCGCATACCACAATGCCGGACGTGGTGGCTCACGCGTGTCATCCCAGCACTCGGGAGGTAGAGACAGGAGGATTGCTGAGTTCGCGGCGGCTTGCCTGGGCACCATAGTGAGCTCAGGGCCAGCCTGAACTACAAAGCGAGACCCTGTCTCAAAAGCAAAAAAAAAAAAAAATCAGTCAATTTAACCTAATTAACACTTAAAATAACACTATACCCAATGATTCAAAAAGATACATTTTCAATTTAATCTTAAGCATACTACATGCTGAGTTACAAAATAATATCAGTGAAATTAACACAATCGAGAGAAGACTGTGTTCTCTCTTCACAGTGGAATTATTTAGAAATCAGGGACACAGGGCCGAAAATTTAGCTCAGGGCCCTGCCTCACAAATGCAAATTCCTAAATTCAATCCTCTGTGCTAAAAGATAGAAAGTGAGACAGAGACAGAGAAAGAAATCTAAATGAGAAATCTCTGTGGGAAATCCTCCCATATATTTTGAAATTAAATGAGAGAGATCTGAAGTACAGAACTCAAGGAAAAACACCAGAAAATAGTGTTCATAATATTCTAGTAGGCTCTAACACAAAATCACAAAAAAAATTGAAAATGTCACACTTCCTCAAAATTTTAAATTTTGCTCTTGAAACACATTACCAGGATGACAAAGACAATCAAATGCTGACATGAAATAATGGGAAATCAACTATCAAAGAAGAGACTAATACTCAGAATGTATAAAGAAAATATAAATTCAAGAGTTTCAAAACAAAAATATGAAAATTAGAAATACGTATGAACATAATTTTCTACAAGGAAGATATGTAAATACGAATAAAATACTACTCAACATTACAGTACAATAGGGAAATACAAGTGAAAACCACACTGAATAAGCCAAGTGTGATGGTGCACAACTGTCATCCCAGGAGTGAAATAACAAGCAAGAGTGTGAAACTAACCTGAAATCTCTAACCCATAACCACTAACCCTAACCCTAACCTAACCCCTAAACCCCAACCCTAACCCCAAACCCTGACCCTAACCCTAACCCTGCACAGCTCATGGTGGCCTGACCTTCACAGTAAGACTCTGTCTCAAAACAAAAACAAAATTATGGTGAGGTACTACTTCACACTTGTTAGGATGGCTAAAAATTAAAGCAAAGGGAAAAAGAATAACTGTTAGCAATAATGTGGAGAAACTGGAAAATTCAGCCTTTGTGATGGGAATATAAAATGGTACAGCACTGTGCAACATAGTCTGGGAGCTCTTAAAAATGTTAAAGCATAGATTACCATGTGATCCATTCCGTGCACACCCAAGCATACACTCCAGA
>PVIC010015617.1:0-34968 GCA_004025085.1 Thryonomys swinderianus
AGCACAGCACCACCAGCACGTGGTGGGAAGCACAGCACCACCAGCACGTGGTGGGAAGCACAGCACCACCAGCACGTGGTGGGAAGCACAGCACCACCAGCACGTGGTGGGAAGCACAGCACCACCAGCACGTGGTGGGAAGCACAGCACCACCAGCACGTGGTGGGAAGAACCAGAGACCTGCTCCCGAGCCCAGAGACCCCCCCACACTGCCCCATGGGGCCTGACCACTGCCTCCACCCCACCGGCCAGGCTGGCCCTCTCTCTCACCTAACCGCCCTCCCTTAACAGCACTTGGACTCAAGACCTTTCTTTGCAACTTCGAAGCCATACAATATTGGCTTTTCCTCTCAAACAGTCATTCTGGGTATTTTATAATTTCGCCACTTGTATTGAACTTGCTTTTCTCCTGTTTGGATCTTGGTGAGCAGAATTCAGATTTGGGCAGAACTGGCCAAGGTGGCCCGGAAACAAGGGGCGTGGGACGTGTGTCGGACGGCGAGCCGCTTCTGCCTCCTGTATGACATCCAGGCGAAGAAGCCGGCGAGGCTAGTGCGAGGTACACATCTCCCTAAAGCACATCCCCTCACAGTGTGAAGCTGGCGGAACCTCAGGGCTCCAGCCACCTCCAAAGGGTGGCAGCGCTGGGGGTCTCTCCACACCGAGGGGTGCCTGGGGGGTGGGGGGGCTTGTGAGGCCCAATCCTCTGGGGCACCTCCTAGAAGGGGCAGGATTGGCCTTGAAGTAACAGGAAAGGTCACTGATCATGCGCTAAAGTTCAGAGGAGACTTCTCCGCGTAGTAGAGAGCCCTTCCTTTCTGTAGGCCCTTTGCCTGTACATTCGGCCCTGAGGCTTAAGAATATTTCACAACAGTTGCCTCTGTACTGAACATGTGCAGACTTGCTTCTTGTTGTAGAACAACTCTGCGGATGGCGCTTACATAGTAACGAATCCAAGACGGTCTAAAGTATACAGAATGACATGTGAAACTTAGATGCAAGCACAGTGCCATTTTATATCAAGGACCAGGGCACCCACGGATCTGGGGATTTACATGGGGTCCTAGAAGCAATCCCCATGGATACTGAGAAACAACTGTACTTGTAGCTGACTACAAATAACTGTTCATGGTAATCTAACAATAGCAAAGTCACCATTGGTTGTCATTATGCCACCTGTTACTGAGTAGCTCTGGTCCGGTTGTGTGCATAATTGTTTCAGGCATCGTTATTACATGGCAGCACCCCCTCCCCCACACTCACATACCTGGGTGCATCCTGCCAGAGCTGGGAAGAGGCTTAGAGATCAGGGAGCAGGCCAGGAATTCTTCTGTTTCTTTATTTGCTAGAAAAGAGGCCATTTTTACACAGTGCTGTTCCCCTCAGGAAGGAAAAAGAAAGCTACAGAGGGCTCCATGCATGATGCCTGGAGCCTGGCCCCAGTGACCCTGCAGAAACAGACATCCCCCCACCTGCTACGGAAGTTTGCAGAAGTGGGGTTCATCAATGCTGAGGTGGGTCACAGAGGTGCCTTCTCTCATCTTCTAGGTCCCTGCAGTCACAGATTGGGATCAATATGGCCAGTTAATCTGAATCCATTAGAGACATAGTCACACTTCACCTCTGCTCTGCAAATAAAACTGTATGTCAAGGAGGGAAATTTTCATGAGTGCTTGGAAGATTTTCTGAGAAAACAGTACGAATAGGGCCAGAGGGTTAGCTCAGTGGTTCCGGTGCCTGCCTCGCAAGCGCAAGGTTCTGAGTTTGATCCCCGGTAACCACATACAATGCTGAGTGTGGAGACTCATGCCCACCAGCCATTAGTACCACATACCACAGTGCCGGGTGTGGTGGCTCACACCTGTCATCCCAGCATTCGGGAGGCAGAGACAGGAGGATTGCTGAGTTCGAGGCTTGCCTGGGCTAGATAGTGAGCTCGGAGCCAGCCTGAACTACAAAACGAGACCCTGTCTCAAAAAAAAAAACCAGTATGAATAAAAATGGATCATTTGGTGTGCTTGATGTAAAATTTTTTGTTTATTTATTTGTTTGTGTGTTAAAATTGGTACATTTTATTGCTGCATTATCTATACACATCACAATTACACTCCATATTGAGAATTCGATGTAAAAATTTTTGTTAGAAACAATTTTTGAACTTTGAGTCCACAGTTACAAAGTGACACAGTGCAGCGGGCAACTGTCATTGCATTTGGGGCCTTTTGCTTGGAGTCAACTTCAGAAGCGTAAGAGGGAAGTGTAAGCCCAGAAGTGCTTCTGTTCCCAGCCCAAGGCCTTGGCCTGAGCTCACGGCTGCAGCCCCTACGGTCTATTTCCCCTGCACGCGGGGATGCCAAGATGTGGATCGGCCCTTTCTACGCTCAGTGTAGACTGCGACCCCGCTGACTCCAAAGCCCAGCCCTCAGCCCGGGTCTGAAGCTCTCGCCCTAGCACCCGCACTAAGGCCCTTGGTTACTTTGTGACGTGCTGTCACAAAGCAAGAGTCCTCAGAGTCCTTCAGGGTCCTCAGAGCCTTTAGAAGTGGACACAGGGCTGAAGCCAAAGCACGCTGATTAATTCAGTAGAGAGTCTAAGAGGTACGGGCCAATCATACCCAGCCGCTACGCTCAGGGTTGCACTGACCTGATGGCAGAGCCGGTCTGTGGAGTGAGCCAGCTGGCTGCGAGCCTGAGATCTGCCCGGCCCGATGTCACTCAGACCCGTTTCTCCTCAGAGTCCCTCAGCCTGTAGCCAGTGCTGGAAAACAGATTCATGAAGTAGTCCGGGAGATGCACAACTGGCTGGGGGTCTGCTGACGTGAGAGTCTGCTCCTCTCCAGAGGGCTGATGACGGGTGTGAACTGAGCTGTGGAAACAAGCTCTTCTCTTCCAGAGATGCGCACCTTTATGGGGAAGTGACAGGCCAGAAGGCAGACACGGGTGCGTAGTGCGGGTCTCTCTGCCTTCTATTTGCCACTTTCACCATCAAGTCCTAAAGGAAAGATGTTTGGCCATGTAGCCCCCTAGTGCCAGGCCCCTGCAATGCCCGTGACCTCTCCTGTTACGCCCCTCCTTGCAGGCCGCTGTCCAGTTGCTGCGCTCAGAAGGTGTGCAACTGAATGACCAGGCCGTCCCGCCTGAAGACTTGAGCCAGCACCCTGCTGGCTACGTGCCTGAGCCCGCAGATACCAACCCAGAGTGGATCACGTACAGGTGGGCAGCAGCTCTGGCTCTGGCATGTGCGCCCCTCTGCACTAGTGGGGCTGAGGACACACAGAGACGCGGCTTTCTTTGTAGGCGCAATGTCCATTCTCGCATTAATCAGTCAAAGCATTACACACAAAGCAAGACTACAAATTGCTTCATCCAGCCATCAGCTGTGCACCGCAGCAAGACCGTGAGCACAGCCTGTGGCTAATAAGAGGGAAGAAAGCACACGACTGTTTCCTGCAGTTTGTTTTGGTAAATCGTACTCCTGTACACTTTGGTTAGCTTTCCTCGCTGTTAGTAAAACAATTCTAGGGGAGCGGCACGAGTGGTAGAAAATGGAAGAGCAGCCCCTTGTGGTGCAAAGCTTAAAGGAAAAACCGTCACAGAGCAGGATGAGCCCTCAACAGTCCCTGCATACACATAACACACTTGCACAGAACATCTCAAAAGCTCCGCCCGCATGAAATTTCAAGTTCAAAAGCAGTCGTGACACTAAGATAGATATTGTAGCAGATAATGATGGGCTTTGGCAACTTCTTGATCTAAAATACTTTTAAAGATGAATATGGTAATGAACACACTTCATATTTATGTGACAGAAACTGAACACATTTCACTGTGCTCCCAGTTCATTGGGGAAGAGGAAAGGCTATTTCCTGTACAGTAGTCATTGAGCGTTAACTGTACAACCTTCCCAGAGTCACACCAAAGAGAGAGGAAGGAGGCTATAGCAAGAACTCTATACACATATTTCTCTTGACACTACAACAGAGTCGCTCAGCAGTCGCACTGTGAGACCAGTGGCCTGGCTCAGGCTCTATCTTGAGTCCATGTCCTGTGACCCACTGTGACAGGCCGGGGGACAAGGACACCTTATTGGCTCTAGCACAAGGTCTATTTCTAGATAGTGATGTCCACACACAAGGACCTACGCTGTTTTTGTACAACTAAGGGTGGCTTTGACATTTAAAAAATTTTTAAACAAAGAAAAAATATCAACAGAAATGATATATAACTCACAAAATCCCAATCACTGACTATCTGACCCTCAACCAAAAAAGTTGGGCTTGTCTGGGGTGGCAGAACAGAGACACTGTCCCCGCACTGTGCTGTTGAGTGACAGCACGTTACCCCAGGCAGCCCGTGTGAGCAGAACGTGAAGGAGCCCAGGGTGTCAGGGAGGCCACAGTGGGAGGAGGGACAGGCGGTCTAGGCAATGCCTGGATCCTCCTCAGAGCAGATCGCAGGGCCTAGTGGCCTGTGAGAGCTCACACTGCGGGAAAAGCAGCAAAGGGCAGCAGCCAGAGTCCAGGAGGGAGGGGAGGACAGGCTGGAGCCAGCAGAGGAAGCGGCACGGGGTGAGTGGGCTGCCTCGGTGGACTGTAGGAGGCTCTGGTGGGCAGCACCAAGGCGAGTGGGTTCCCATCTGAACCCTTGGGCTGCAGAGACAAGGTGGAACATCCCTGCAGAACCATCAGGGACCACTAGGAGGCCCCCTGCATTGCCTCATTTGGAAAAACCTTTGCGTGGAACTGAATGCTTCACGGTATGCATTCGCAGAAACTGGATAGAAAATCTGTCGCATTACGCCATGAACAACTGGCTTCGTTCTGCGGAAATTGGACAGGAGATAGGTGAAGCCTGGATTGTGCAGAATGCTGTGGTCTATGTCCTGAATCACAACCACCATCTCATCACAGCTGGGCGGCAGAAAGAGCTCGTGGACGCCCTGCATTACCTCCTGGACATCTTCAAGGCCACTGGCCCCCATGGGTGGGTATGGGAAGTGCGGTCCACACACAGGGAGGTACAGATCAGGCAGGGGTCCATGTGGTCAGGCCTGTCCCCTGGAGGCACAAGGGGACACCAGTCAGGGGTGATGGGTGATGGGGAGTCACTTAGCATGAAACAGAGGTTTCAAAGAAATCTCTGCACTTCTTTGATCCTGTGTTGAGGTAGGGGATAGAAATCTGGGTTTACATATTTTTATCCAGGTGGATATGAATTTGCCAGACACTGATATTTTCCCAATTAAAATCAGAAGTTTGAAAATACTCAGTTGGGTCAAAGTTTCATCTAAGATGAAATTTAAATTTGTGTTGTTGTTATTGTTTTTTATTTGGTTTTCAGTTGGAACAAAAGGATTTACTTTTTTTTTTTTTTTGAGACAGGGTCTTGCTTTGCAGTTCAGGCTGGCCCTGAGCTCACTATGGAGCCCAGGCAAGCCTCAAACTCAGCAATCCTCCTGTCTCCGCCTCCCGAGTGCTGGGATGACAGGCGTGAGCCCCCCACGCCCGGCAGTGTGGAATGTGGTACTGATTGCTGGTTGATTGCTGGTGGGCGTGAGTCTCCACGCCCAGCATTGTTGTATGTGGTTACCGGGGATCGAACTCAGGACCTTGCACTTGCGAGGCAGGCAACCTCTGAGCTAAATCTCCGGCCCAAAAGGATTTACTTTTAATTCCAGGTACCAAAGGAGGAGGCCGGGATGAATCCAAATGCAGTGACATAGGTTCACTGTGATTTCTTAAATTACGAGTAATAGAGAATGAAATATGAAATGAGTAATCGCCGAGCAGTGTTCACCTTTCCCAGGCATTAGTCCCTGACTCCATCCCGAGGGCACGGCCTCGGGTCGCCCACAGCAGCCCAGAACAGAGAGGCCGGGAAGCTCCAAGCTGAGCCTCCCTCGCAGCACAGCCATCCTGCTGCCCCTAGGCCAATGCCGCTGTTCGGCATCCACAGGCCACTGCTGACTCTTGCTTTATTCAGCACTGCAGTGTCCCCCCCCCAGGCCCACCCCAACTGGTCATCAGGATTAAACCATGGCCCATGGCTTCCGGGACGTCCCAGACACAGCCATAGGCCAAGTGGCTGCTCTGCCCTAGAGGCCTGGCCACAGACCCCTGAGGTGGCCCCGAGGACAGCAGGTGACCTCTTCCTTTCTAAGCCCCAGCAGATGAGTCAAGTGAATAGACTCGGTCACCCCCAGACACGCGGTGGCTTTGCCAGGATCTGTGTTGACTGTGTCCCCTGCCCTGGGGGAGCCCTCAAGGCCTGTGTCCTTGGTTCCAGGAGCTCGGCCGTGTTAGCTATGCTCTGCAACGCCTTAGCTCGAGGCCTGATCATCAGCTGGATTCCCGCCCAGACATACGAAAAGTCCAGAAAACTCATTAGACTAAATATGTTTCAAACTCCGCTGGACTCGGGAGCTACCTCTGAGGTCAAGACAGCCTTAGAGGTACGGCATCAGCAAGCCGTGAGGTGTGAGGGGGTGGGAGGGCTGGCCTCCTGGCTCTGTGTGGGGAAGGGCCAGGTGGAGGGGAAGCCACTAGGACGTGGTCTGTCGGGAGCATAAGGAGGGCACATGGCAGGCCAGGCATCAAGGTGTCATGGCCTCTGGAGTCTCCAGACAGGACAGGGAAGGTCCCACCCATCAGGTCCTGGGAGCGAGAGATATGCGAGCAGTTCAGAAAGTGGCCCTGCAGGGTTCCAGCAGCTGGAGAGGAGGAGAGGGCAGGGGCAGCATGGGAAACGGTTGGGTCGGGTGGGAGTTAGGGGTCCTCGTGGCTCGGCGCTTGTAGCTGCTGCTCATGCCAGGGCAGAGGAAAGTGTGGAAACAGAGCTAGGAAGGGACTCGTGACACTTGGAAACAGAAAAGCAGTGACGGAGTAAGGTGCTCACTTGGCAAGCAAAGGGACTTAGCCTGTGGAGTTTATTTCCTGGTGAATGTGCGTTTCACAGTGGTAACCCCACTGAAGGAGAAAATGATGGTCTTGTTGATGGCAGCTGTAAGCGTTCGGTCATCTATCCGCCATTCCTAGCTAAGGAGATCTTATAAAACTTGACTCCTCGTGAGTCCAAGGGGAACTGCCCACGCCCCGGCACAGCCCCGGAGTCTGGGTCCCTACAAGGGTCTGTGGAGGAAACAGGAGCAGGGAAGGTCGCGCCACCCGCTGTTCGGGACAGGATGAGCTTTGCCTGCCAGAGCCATGAGGAGGAGACAAGAGACAGGCGAGCTGTGCATGCCGCAGAGGTAGCTTAAAGCTGTCTCAAAGGCCACCAGGCCCTGGCTAGAGCGGTGTTCTGAGGTGGCAGAGATTGTCACTGCGCCCACTGCAGGTGGCACTGAAGACCAGCTTGAGTGGAGGCGAAAGCCAGGCTGGGAAGGCCCTGAGCCACAGGGCCACGATGAGGACAGTGGTTATGCCTGGGGCGGCCTCAGGAAGATCAGCACGGGCCAGCCGGACTGGCCACGTTGGCGTTTAGATCTTCATTCCCAGGAGGCTCAGAGGTCCAGTGCAAAGGGCCACAGGGAGTAGGGCCCCCGCCGGGAAGAGGGAGTAGGCAAGAAAGGAGGAGGCCGTGGGACATGGTGGAAGGTTCCCAGCTGGCCCCGGTGCGGAAAGGCTGCCCTGGAAGTGGAGTATCAGGAGAACAGCACTCAAAACTGAGAGCGAGGTGAAGCTGCGCGCGGTGCGGACCGGAGGACGGGCGGCAGTGATGGAGCGGAGCAGCGAGCCTCACTGCGGTGGGGCGAGGAACTCGTGGGGTACAGGAAGGGTGCCACGCTCCGGCTGTGCCGTCAGCGTGGTCTCCGTGTTTGCTAGCGGGGCTTCCTATGGGATGGGATCAGTGGTCTGGGACTTTCTCCAGAAGCCTGAACGGAGGACAGCAGGGAAGAGGTCTGTTCTGTGGACTCGCTTCCACCTGTAGGCTTTACAATGACCGGAATCCATGCTGTGGCTCGGAGCTGAGGGAGCCTGGGTCAGCGAGTAGTCATTTCTGGTGCCCCCTGCACTGGCCAGGCTCTGCGCACTGACCCACATGTGGTGTCTTAGCTCCCCTTACAGCGAGGAGACAGACACACGGGAAACCAGGAGGTCCTCGCACCCTCGTCACAAACATGGTAGATTCACGCCCCTTTTGGAAATCCCAGGCTCCCAGAGCTAACACCATCCTGGGGAGTGGGGTGCTGTTCACCCTTTTACTGTGGCTTTGGGTTCATCGCAACTGCACCTCGGCATGATAGCCCCGGGCGCAAGCCGTGAGGATTCAGGGACCCGGGGGCCTGGTAGGCTATTCAGAGACTGGAAACCTCCCCTCTAGAACAGGAGCCGGGTCCACGCATCTCTTCCTGACTGGCGGTGGCTCGGGCTCGCCCGCTTAGATCAGGGCTTGGTGGATGCAGACGTATCTCTTCTAGGTCTGTGAGTTCGCCCTGAGTCTGACCAACGGGAACACCCCAGAGGACATAGTCCCCATCAGTGTGCGGCAGCAGCTCATCGCCGCCTGGGTGAAAGGCAAGCAGCTCCTGCAGCAGCAGATCGGGCACCGGCTGGGCGTGGAAGAGCAGGTGCTGCGTGGGGTGCAGAAGTGGCTGAGGCGGCCCGGGGCAGCTCAGGCACGGGCCTAAGAGAGGGGCCTGCAGCCTGCTCACCCTGCAGTTGGGCCTTTTGTCCTCATGACCCCCGGTGGGGAGTGCGTCCCACTGGGGATGGAGTGGGGCCCGCTTCTCCTCGGTATCGCGGGGCTCAAGACCTCCAGAGGATCTGAGCTCTAGAGCCCTGGGGATGCTGTCCACCCTCGGTGCCACCCGGGACCAAGGGTCATCTCCCTGGGCACCAGCCCCCTCCAGACTGCAAATACACCGGTCTGTGGAAGAAGGGGGTGGGAGGAGGCAGGGGCCATGGAGACACGGGGCCACCCCACAGACTCCCCGCTTCCTGCTGTGGGGCCACAACAGGCCGGGGGAGAAACCAGGACACAGGCTGGGCAGGGAGCAGGAGAACGTCAGGGAGGGAACCAGGGAGAAAGGGAGGGGACAGTCAGGCCTCGCCAGGAGCGAGGGGCCCACGAGAAACCAGGAGGGCCTGTGCAAGCAGAGATGGGGGAGCCCTGGGGCCAGTGGCCCCCTCCGCCTCTGGTGAGGTCGCCTGGCTGTCAGTCAGCACTGCCCTCCGCGCTTGGGCTACACGGCTCCACAACGTTTTTGTTACATGACAGGATAACTCAGAGGTGGACATTCAGAAAAGTAGCCCAAGGTGTCATCATTCCCACCTTGGTGATCTGACTATTGCTGTAAAAACTAATGGTGCATGGAATGAAATCCCAAATAGTCCAGTTCCCCTGTAGCCCTCCCTCCCCGGTGCCCCCTGCTGACAGACCCTCGGGGTCCCTTCCTTCCAACCAGGGCACCAACGAGGACATCAACTCTATGACCAGAGTCCTTGTCGCTCTTGAGATGTACTCGTGCAATGGGCTGGGCCTCATGGATTTCACTGTGCCCTCGCTGGCCCAGGTGAGTGACACGGGATGTCCCGGGAGGCACGCCAGCATCCACGCGTGGAGAAAGTCTCCGCCCAAGAGGCACGAGGGAGCCAAGGTCCAGAGGGTCTTGTCCGAGAGGCAGCTAGGGTTTGTACCCCAGGCCACGTGCTCACCGTGCTCCCCACCTTCCGACAGAGCTGTGTGTCTGTCCTCACTCCCTGAGAGCACAGAACAGCTCCGAGTGCTCCTTGTCCTGGCCTGAGGAAAAGCCCTTCTCACAAGCACGCTCCCGGTCCTCCGGACCCGAGCCATCAGCACAGGGCGAGGCATTCGTGAAGACGCACACGCCCTACCTTGCCCTGTGGGCAGTGATGTGGCTTTTGTAGTGTTTCCCACCGCAGGCGGTCTTTCCCAACTGTGGATCTGTCCGGCATAGCCCAAGCAACATCCCCTTCGTCTAGATGAATGTGATCCTCGGTGCGGGGATTTACGGAATAAATGAGCAGAGGCGCTGCTTCCGCGGGGGGCCGCGCGCTGTCGGAAAGTCAGTCACTAACAAGAGAATCTTCTCTCTTCCCACTGGGAAGCTGATGAAAATGGCTTCCAAGTGCAACTGGTCGGATCCGCTGGTGGAGCTGCACACCCTGACCCGGCTGGCACACTTTGCCCACATGGCTCGGGACCACGAGGTCACCATGGCCTGCTCCCAGCAGGCCATGCAGATGGGCATCCAGCACCTGAGGACACTGGATCCGTAAGTAACCCGGGTAGTGTTTGTCTTCTGAGCTCTTGTGCTCGCCGGGCGGGGGCACCCTCCACAGCAGCGGGATTTGAGAGGAATGTGCCAGCTGCCCCCTGCTGGGTCTGAATTCCCGAAAGGACGGCATCAGGCTGTGATGTTCGTATAGTCAGGGAGGACCTGGGACTCAACAAGCAGTGTTGCCTGCGGTGTCTGTAACTCGTCCACCTCCACGTGTCCGGGGCCACAAACACCCTGACAGTAACCCCATGCCTGGGGCCTTAGAGAATGGTTAGTCTTCCCAAAGGAACTATATTACCACCGCCGGGTTCTAGATGAGGAAACTGAGGCAAGCATAGACTTAGTCACTCATTTTGGGTCACCCTGCTGGCACCGCACTCCGGACGCTTGGTTCCAAGAACCCCTTCAGAAAGCGAAGGCTGTGCGGCTTGGGGAGAGCTAGCGAGGCGACGGGCCCGGTCAGCAGCACCCTCAGCATGTCGCACAGTTGTCACATCTGTTTTCTGACCTTTCGAAGCCCTGTGCTCAGCGAGGTGAGGTGCAGGGTGAGCTGAGGGAATGCAGGAGGGTTTTGCGCAGCCACAGCACAGGCCCAGCTGGTCTTGGGGCAGCACTGGACCTTCCAGCACGCCGGGGCAGGAGTAGGTATTTTTCTGATGTCCCCGCCAGAGCCTTCCTGGGCAGCAGGTGGCCCCACATGCTGCCTCCTTAGCTTTATGAGGTTTCGCAGGTTTTGCCAGGATGGAAGGGCACTTACAAAAACAAACCAAACATGGAATGTGTTTGAAGACACAGCATGTGCCAAGTTAAAGCGGAACAGCCAGGGACTGAGAGCTTCCAACGTTCAAAAATAAAGTTCACGAGCCAAAAATAAACTGACTGAAAGGTTAGAAGATAAGGTGAAGGAAATGGTTTAGAAAATTGGCAAAAGGGAGAGAGAGACAGAGAATATGAGAGGAGGGTGATGCGCTGTTCGGCGTGGGAACCAGCTCCTGGGATCCCCAGGGAAGCACGCACAACAGTGGAAAGGAACACGGAAGAGGAGCCAAGCAGGGGCGTCTCAGGAGGGATCGCAGCCGTGCCCGACCCTCCCCTGTGAGCTGCGGCAAGAAGAGTTCAGAAAGGCGCACGTCCAAGGGCAGCATGGGCACACGGACGGTCACCACGGATCACAAAAGGGTCCTTCGGGCTGGGGATTAGCTCACGGACACTGGCCCATCTCACAGGGGTCCCCGGTACCGGGGGGAGGGGAGGGAGATGATCCTAAAGCACTGGGGAAGAATCCTACAGAGTTCAGCCGCCATCTCGGTAACTACCATGGAAGCAGAAAGAAAATAGAATGCGAACCCAGAACCCTAAGCCATAACTACAGTCAAGTACAGGGGGAAAATAAAGCCCCTGTTACACAGACGAGGACCCAGAAAAAGAATTGCTCCTACATGTTTTTTAGAAAGTTTTCTGGGGATACAGTAAGAAAAAAAAATAACACAAGGGCCCAAGTTCAATCCCTGGTACCACCAAAACAAAACAAAACAAATAAACAAACAAAAAAAACAGTAGCAAACTTAGAGAAAGTTGTGGGATTCTGAAGATTAGTAGATTGAGTATGAAAAGTGCTGCCCAGCTCAAGGTTGGGTCATAGCTTGCAGAGAAAGCAGTTGTCTAAACTGGAGGGAAGAACCTACTGTGAATCAACAGAGGGGCCCTGTAGAAAGGAAGATGGCGGCACGAGAAAGGAGCTTTGCAAACATCAGCCAGACAGAGGTGAGGCCCTCTTCACAGCGGTGAAAATCCTGCACGTGCTTCTGGTGGTATTGATGTTCCACCTTTGGGACTGACATATTCACAAAAGAAATGATTACCTTTGACAGTTCAAAATCAAGAAAAGCACAGGCAACATCCTGTCGTAGGGGAGAAAGAAAGAGTGCGAAAGAGGAGGGAACAGGTGTCATTATTCCGTCACCTGAGAAGATAAGCAGTCAGTGTCACTTCTTCAGGGTCCAAAAGACAGAGTGAGTTAGTACTGCAAGATGCAGGAACGGTAACAAGGTGGGGATGAAGAATAACTCTCTGCCCACCTGGGTTGTGAGGGACAGCAGGAAGAGCTGAGCAAAGCGGATTCCGCTTTCCATTATGAAACCCCTACAGGGACCTTAGACAGCGGCGAACTGGGAGACCCGCTCTTGGACGTGAGCATGTCCCTAGGCCAGCACAGAGCTGCAGGGAGTCGGGCTGGGAGCTGGAAGGGTCCGTCATCCTTTACTGTGTGCGGGTACCACTCCCGTCATTCAAAACCTACTACTTTTAGAAGACAGAAAGTAGGAAGGCATCCTTCCAGACAGACTCGGCACACGCGGCCGACACGGCCCGCTGCTGTGGGCCTGGATGCAAAGGTCCACCCAAAGGCTGGGCCTCTGTTCAACAGTGATCTTTAAAATGAGCTTGATTTATAAAAGGAAATTTTGTGAGCTGAGACAAAGATGGATTTCCATGTAAATGGGAATAGGGAAAGGAGGAGACCATACAGGACTGTAAAACTGATATCCACACTAGAACTGGCGAAAATCACGTGTAGCCACCATTCCCCCCCAGTGGCGGTTGATGCTGTTGGACTGTACGGGCTGCACCTGCGCCTTGGCGGCTCCCTGCAGCCCGAAGCCCCGCTTGAGGCTGCTGTGTGAGGCGTGATCCCAGGTGCGGGGATGCTGAACAGACAGAGGTCAGTGGGTCTGCGCTCAGGGAAAGACGCCCCCTGCCCCATTCTCGTCTTGCTGCCCCCTGTCAGAGCCTGGGCTGGGCTACGTAGTGAATTCAGGGCCAGCGTGAACCACAAAGTGAGACCTTGTTTCAAAAAACTAGAACAAAAAAAAAAGTAGAAGTGAAATAAATGAAAACGATAAGACAAAGAATAGAAAGGAGATTGCAGAACTGGACAGATAAGCCCCCTTACACTGTATGGGAAACAACACTGTATTAGTTCAAGGCAGGACTTTGGTTAGGATGTATGTTGTAGTCCCTCCAGCGAGCACTGAAACTAAGAAAAACCATGAGTTATAACTAAAACTGTAAAAAGGAGATGAGTTAGGATACTAAAATATAGTTAGCTTGGAAGAGGAGAGAAGTGGGATGAATACAGTTAAGACAGCTTTAGTTCCGCTGACCGTAAACAATCCCAACACCTCCAGGCATGGTGCAGTCATCCCACAGGTAGGGAAGGCGGGCCCAACCGTGAGTCCTGCGTACCCAGAGTCCTTCCAGTGTGGACACGGGTGAGCAGTGTGAGCATGAGGGGGGTCAGGGATCGTGCAAGCATCCCACACAAGGGTGTGTCCCTGCCAAACTGTCCCTCAGGATACCAGAGAGACACTTCCTAACGGTAAGATTGAAAAGCGCTAGAAGTATGTCACCGAGAAGCAGAGCTTCAAGATGCAAGAAGCCAAATGACGGGTATATGGTGACAGCCACATATGAATAATCCTCTTGGTAGCCGATAGAACAACACAGGGAAAAAAAAATCAGTAAAAACATAAAGTCAGCAGATCTAACCTCCATGACAGTGTCAGAAAGGAGTACCACAGGTATGCGTGACCAGCTGGGCTCTGGGTCAAATGTAGTTCCCCTGCAACAGAGTGTTTTGGGCCGAGGAAACAGCCTGACCGAGAAAGAGCCCCAGAGTGGCTGGTTCTATTAGTCCTTCACTACCCGCCAACCCACCCCAAAATTAGTTGTTAGGAAACACAGTTAATGATTCTTCCTCAGTCTTCTGAGGACAAATGTGGTTTTGAGGCGCAACTGAACTCAGACAATCACCTCTGGTTTGGGGTCTCTCCCAAGGTCCCTATCATGGGGAATTGGAATCTCCCACCCCAGGCTCACTCCCATACCCTAAGGTCTCTGTCCCACAGCCAGGTTCACTGGGATGTCTCTCCTCCCAGCTCTGGCCATCAGCCACACCGCAGGGCCTCGCTGAGCAGGGTGATTCAGCACCACAGGCAAAATGAAAAGGTTTCAGAAGGCCACAGTCACTTGGCCTGCAAGCTGGGCGAGTCTCTATGGCTGGCCCAGGCCCTAGAAGGGTGGGGTGCTATGCACAAGATGGGGCACACACGGCTCCCCCATCTGGGGATGCCACCTTGCAGGGCCACGGGTGAGGGGACAGCGTTCCTAGGGAGGGAGACCCAGCACGCACCACGGCCAGGCGTCTCTGCTCCCCAGGGTGCAGGCCCAGCTGGTGGCGGAAATGCTGTGCACCGCCTCGTGCATCCAGGGCTGCAGCCTCATGGAGAACCTGAAGGGCAGGAAGCAGCTGCGGCTGGCAGCGGCCAAGGCCTTCTTGGAGAGCGTCAGGTGTGCTGCGCGCGGGAGCTCCGACACCGTGGCCTGGAAGCCGCAGTGTCATGTGACACTGGGAGACGTCCCCGAGAGCGGAGGGGACACTGGGTGGTGTGAGGAGTCCCCTGCCCTCCTCCTGCAGTGTGGCCCAGGGGTCAGAGTTAGGGGCCACTGTGGCCTGTCCTGTGAGAAGCTCAGAGCGCTGGAACAGGACTCAAAGGAGTGTCTCGAAGCTGCCAGGGGCCTGAGAGTGTCAGTCGGGGGCAGGTGAGCCACGTGAGGACGGGCCAGGGCTCCCCTCGGCAGAGTGGCTGGTGAGCCCCGCCACTGGTCTGCAGCACAGGCAGGGTCTGGCCCGGCCAGAGGAGAAGTCTTGCTGGAGAAGCGTGGAGCAGCCCCACGCACAGCTCCTGTCCCTCAGGGCGGCCCAGGGCGCCTTTGCCACTCCAGCTTCCTCCCGTCCCTCCAAAGTCCAGAAGCTTCTGGGGTGAGAAGCCAGCATCAGGGAAGGGCGTGGCCGGCATTCTGAGCGTGTGCCCGTGTCGGCGTCCCTCTGGGACCCCGTCTCAGGTTTGGAGGCGTCACAGGCAGCAGTGCGCTGGTGATGCTGGCCACGCGGCACTACTGGAACACCTGGCTGCCGCTCCTGTCCTCGGCGGTCAACAGGAAGGAGGTCAAGGGGGCCGTCCAGAAGATCATCAGGATCATCAACAAGACAGAGGCCAAGAAGGAGGTGCTTCAGGGGTGCGGATGGGTCTCCAAGGGGTCTTCCAACAGGATGGGCAGACACCCAAGCAAAGATGCCACATGGCACAGTTCCCACAAAGCACGGGGTTGTCTGCTGGATGCTGGTGATGTCCCCAAGATCCACCAGGTTGGAGTGTGTGTTGTGGACCTCAGTGCTGACCTAGGACCCCCTCCCCTCCGTTCAGAAGAGGCTCTTCCCTCTCCTTTTTGAATAACTGATTTTCTCTACTGTTTTGCTGTTCTTTATCTTGTCTATCTGGGCTCTGATTTTTATTCCTTTCCTTCTGCTGGTTTTGGACTTCGCTCTTTTTCTGATATCTTGAGAATGAAAGCCAGGTTGTAACTTGAGGCCTTCTTATCAATGGCATTCACAGCTTTTAAACCTGAAGCTAAGCACTGCTTTTCCTGCCTCCCCTAAATTTTTTATATTTCTGATCCCATGGATTTAGAGCCTAAACTTGGCTTAGATGTTTCATATCATTGAGAAACTAAGTGTGAAGTATATGTGGTGTGTGTGTGTGTGAGAGGTGTGTGTGTGTGGAACAGTATGATGTACCCGTGATGCAGTGTGGTATGTACCTGACCTTGCACTGAGGACCCTTTTCTCGTAGGGGATATATAATTTCACTTTTTTTTGACTCAGAACTTCTAAGTTTCACTGCAATTCTTGTAACTTATTGCAGACACAAATGAAAAGCAAAATGGTTTGCAGCCGCCTGAATGTGTGTGTTTGCGCTCCTCCAGGAGAAGGGCCAGACGCTGCTCCTGCACCAGTGGCCCACGGCAGACCTGCAGAGCGCTGGGACGGCCGCTGAAGGCCCCTTCCTCCCAGGTCGGCGGGAACGGGCCCGCAAGGTCACTCCTGACACTTAGCTCTTTGCCCCGACGTGCACCTGAAAGCAGGACACGAACATCAAGCCATCTGTGGCCTCAGACCTAGAAAGCGGCAGTGTGAGGCGGTGCTGGCAGCCTCTGTGCTGCAGCAAAGCACACCCAGAAACCACACACAGTGACTGAGGCTCCCAGGTGCTGCTCGCCTTTCGTACCTCCAAAGGTCGTGCTGCTTCTGCTAGAACTGCTGGGAAGCAGGACGCAGAGACCAGCCAGGAAGCTCAGGGGGCTGGTTCCCACAGACCTAAGGTGCCCAGGCCAGTGGTAGGTGACAGACAGGGCACACATGACCCACCCCTCACTTCATCCCTACAGGGAAAGCTGGTCTGTAGGCCTAACCTTGCCCTGAAGGTACATCCTCCAAGTCAGGCCTGTGGCACAGTCGGAGCCCCCAGAGGGCAGAGGGCAGAGGGCATCTGTTAGCACAGAGTCTGACAGTCCAGCTCTTTCCTCCTTGTCCCAGGCGCTGAGGATGACCTTGCACTCCGTGTCGCACTCTACGGTCTGCTCTTCCATACCTACGCCGACCAGGACGACTGGGCAGGTGGCCTCAGGGTCCTGGAGGAGGCAGTACACGTGCTGCCTCGGAGCGCCCACCGCCTGTGAGTACCCGCCCCCCCCGCGGGCTCCTTGCGCCGCCCACCTGGCTCCCCAACTGTCCCACCCACGGGAGGACTTTGTCTCCCAGGTAGAAGCCTGACAAGAACAGGGGCCACACAGCACCAAGCCCCTGCTCAGCGTCCATCTGGCTTTATCCCTGTAAACAGAAACATGGACAAATAGAAGTTCTTTTAATTAAATAAATTGAATTTATTGGTACATTTTAGAAATACATTATGATCACGTTCCTTGTTGAGAATTTGTACCTGTATGTGATATATCTTGATTCTCATTTTTCCCATTGTCCTGCCCTCCATACAAGCCCTATGTCCCGTATACATGGGCCTTGTTTGTTTTTCCTTTTTACTACCAAATTTTTCTCTACTTCCCCTGACCCCACCCAGTTACCCTTTCCCTCTGAGCATTTTCTCCCTATTTCACAGTACCTGTCATACATTTTCAACCTCCTTTACACCTTCAGTTTCTCATACCAGAGAAATAATACAGTATTTACCAAAAAATCTGAGCAACCAAAACTCAACTTCTCATTGAACTTTGGATGCTCAGATTTTTTTAGACAGGTTTTCCTTGTGTAGTCCAGGATGGCCTCCAACTCGCAGCGATTCTCCTGCCTCAGCTTCTCAAGTGCTGGGATTCTAGCCCTGCACCCCCACGCTCAGCTGTATGCTTAGAATGTTATCGTTTAATTGGAGCATTGACTTCTCTCTCTGGCTTTTCCGTAGCTTGATTTTCAAACATATGGTCATTGTGAAGGCCAAACTTGGCCAGAATTTTACCATGGAAATCCAAAAGTTCAAGGATGAAAGCGAAGATTATTTGGCACACATGTGGCACCGCCTGGCCCTGAACTCGAGGAATGTCTGTGGAGAGCTGACGTGTTATCACAACGCCATCCACGCCTTGCAGGTGAGCGTCTCCTCAGCGTTGGCGGTTGTGAATGAAACTCATCTGCTGACTGCAGAGGGCACCGTGTGGCGGGAGCCTTGCGGATTCGGGATTAGCTGTGTCGGCGCTTGGAGGAGCCGTGGCTGAGGGAGCCCAGGGCAGGCGGGGTGGGGGGCTTCTTTTAAAGAGATTCAAGGACTGTGGGCTGACCTGCCCTACCGTCCTCCTTTCCTGTGTGGAAAAGGGGCTGACCAGGGCCAGGTAGGGCGGGCAAGCCTTCTTCTCAGGCTGGAGCTGCGGAAGGGGCGTGTCTCTGCCGACACACTATTGCCTTGGGAGTCCCGGGGACATGTGCTTTCCCACCGGAAGATCCAGACGGACGCTCTGCTCACTGTGGTCTTGGGTGGGGAAGGTGGTTCTCAGGAGCAAGGCCCTGGAGGGCTCACGAGAGGCCTCAGTAGTAAAGGCGCTCTGGGCCTCTCAGCTGAAAGGCTGAAACATTTAGTCGATACCTTGAAAATTTTTTCCGTTTCCCAGATGTTTCCAGGTCCCTGAGCCCATCTCATGCTGAGCCCTGGACTGCTCCCGCGTCCAGGCAGCCCTGGGAGAGGGGTGTGGTGTAGAGGCTGGTCAAGAGGCTGCCCAGGTCCAAACAGCTTTGCCGTTTGCCGTGAGGGCCCATCTTGGCATGCATGGGTTGACACAGGCCTGGGCGCTGCTGTGAATGGAAACCTCATTTGAACATGTTCTTCCTGCTTCCCGAAACCTATCCCCTCTTTGCCCCTTACTCATTCCTTGGGTTTCTCACACAAGAGAAACAATGCAGTACTTAAACTTATGTATCTCATTGATTTCAGCTAACATTATGGTCTTAAGGGGCATCCACTTACCTAGAAATGCCTCAAGTTTATCATTCTTTGTGGCAGGGTACTCTTCCATTGTACATAAATACCGCTTTTTTTTTTTTTAGACAGGATCTCTCTTTGTAGTTCAGGCTGACCCTGAGCTCACTATGGAGCCCAGGCAAGCCTGGAACTCAGCAATCCTCCTGTCTCTGCCTCCCGAGAGTTGAGATTATAGGCATGAGCCACCACACCCAGCACTGTGGTATGTGGTAGTGATTGCTGGTGCGTCACGCCCGGTATTGTTGTATGTGGTTACCAGGGATCGAACCAGGGACCTTGCGCTTACTAGGCAGGTGCGGGAACCACTGAGCTAAACCTCCGGTTCCACATTTTCTTTACCCATTCACATGTTAGTGGAGATACGGGTGCTTTCCAAGATTTAGCAGTTATAAATTGTGCTGCTATAAGCATGCGTATGCACACATTACTGTGGCATGATTCTTTTAACTGTTTTGGGAAAATACCTAGGAAGGCCATTCTGGGTCAGATGGACCTGTAGTTTTAATTTATTGGGGAATCTCCATATTGGTTACCATAGAAGTTGTACAAATTCACAGTCTCCCCAACAGTGGAGAAGGATTTGATTTCATCCACAGTCATGCTAGCATTTGTTATTGGTTGCTTTTTTTTTTTTTTTTTTTTGAGGCAAGGTCTCGCTGTATAGTTCAGGCTGGCCCTGAGTTCATTATGTAGCCCAGGGAAGCCTTGAACTCAGCAATCCTCCTGCCTCTGCCTCCCGAGTGCTGGGATTACAGGTGTGAGCCACCACACCCGGTTTGGTTGCTTTTTTAATGATAGCCATTCTTTCTTTTTTTAAATTGAATTCATTATTGGTACATTTTATAGACTATTTTTTGTACTGGGGATCAAACTTGGGCCCTTATGCATCCAAGGTTGGTGTGGTACCACTTAAGCTAAATCCCAAGCCCCTCTTTGCTTGTTTTTAAAGCTCAGTCATTTGCCTTTTTATCATTGAATTCTAAGAGTTCTTTATATATCCTGGATGGTAGCCCCTTATCAAATATATGATTTGCAAATGTTTTCTCACTTTTTCGTGTTCTTATCATTTGCAGTATAAAACTTTTTAATTTTGATGAAATATAATTTATTTCTTCTTTTGTTGGTTTTGTTTATGGTATTGTATGTAAGAAGACACATGTAACGCAAGGTCATGAACCATCTTATATTTCCTTTTTAAGAGTTTTACGGTTTTAGCTTTTTACATTCAGGTCTTCAATCCATTGAGTTTGTGCATGTGGTATGAGGCAGGGATCCAGCTTCATTCTTCTTTTTTTTTTTTTTGAGACAGGGTCTCGCTTTGTAGTTCAGGCTGGCCCTGAGCTCACTATGGAGCCCAGGCAAGCCTCGAACTCAGCAATCCTCCTGCCTCTGCCTCTCGAGTGCTGGGATTGCAGGCGTGAGCCACCACGCCTGGTATTGTGTGGCATTGTATGTGGTTACCAGGATCGAACTCAGGGCCTTGCACTTGCAAGGCAGGCACTGGAACCACTGAGCTAAATCTCTGGCCCCTCCAGCTTCATTCTTTAGCATATGAACCTTAGTTGCCCAGCAATACATGCAGAGAGGGTTATCTGTTCTCTCCTAAAGCACTCCGGCGAGGTTCCTGCTCCTACCTACATTTGCACAGCTTTCCTCAGAGACCTCGCTCCTCTGGACCTTCACTTTCTTGGTGATCCAGCCTAGTGTCCTTTACAAGCCAGGGCTACACTAGTTCTTCCCACAGTGAGTCTTCCTCAGTCCAGGGGGTCCCTCTAGAACTGTATGTCTCCCACTTGCTTGGCCCTGCATCTGACCACATTTCAAACCCAGATTCAACTCCCGCTTTCCCCACTGTCATCCTCCTTCCCGAGCTTTTTCCTTGCTGATTGGACTCACCTCTCATACCCAGACCCACATTTATACCCATTATCTGCCCATCACATACTCTATTAGCTCCACCCTCAAATATACACAGGCTGTACCACTACTTGCACCCTGGTCCCCACTCCAGGCTTTCATAGGATCTATGGCTTCTAATTAGCCCTCCTTCCTGGCACTGCACAGTAGAAGGACAGAGCTGCCCCCTCTGCACTCTCAAGTCTGCACAGTGGCCTGGCCTGCAGGCTCCCAGCCCATCCCACCCAACCTCAGTCCCTGTCCCCTCACAGGGAGGTCCATATCTTGGTGCTCCCCGCTAGATGCCCTGAGACCCCACTCACTGCCCCCAGTTTCCTCCAGGGATGACTAGCCAGACCACAGACTTGGTCTTTCTGTTCACTGCTCGTACTCTGAGCCTCACAAAGGAGAAGCCTAGCGTAGATTCGCCTCCCACAGGTGTCTATGGAGTAAATACACAGGCCCTGGTGAGTGTACTGAGAGGGCTGTGAGGTGCCTCTTGGGAGTTGTTCTCGGTGCAGTGTCTCATCTGATCAAGGGACCTGGGAAGGAAGGAAGGCAGCGAGAACGGGAGCCTGTGTCTCATTTGTTAGGATCGGGCTCAGAGCTGGGCCGGTACCTCCGCCTGTGAGCTGGGGAAGCAGTGGTCACCGGCTGAATACCTGCTGTATCAGGACTTGGGCTACCTCTTTCTCGTCCTTTCTCCCTTGGGAGACAAGTCTAACCCCCGAAGCATTCAGCCAAGCCCTCACACACACAGGCTGCACTGTTAGAACCCAGCCCTGCCCCTTCTGGGGCACGGAGGACGCTGTGGAGCTGGGGAGAGGGCATGAAGAAACAGAGGCCGGGGGCAGCAGAGGCTTGCAGAGGAATCAAGGAAGGGCTGGAGGACTTCCTACCGCACCTGTCTACAACCGGAGACTCCAGAGAGCCTTGATGGCCAACCCAGTCTCCTTAGAGGTGTTCTCCAGTGTGACTCCTTGATGTTGTGGCCTGGAAGGACGTTTCATAGTGGAGACTACTTTCTTCAGGGAAGACCTGTCGCGTCCGCCTCGACCAGCAAGGAAGACACGACCCCGTGAGAGTTCTTCCTCAAGCAGTTTATTCAGGAACCTTGAAACATCTTCTGACCACGGGGAGACCCTCCCACAGACTTAAGTACTCCTAGGCCAGCCAATCTCAGTGAGCCACGTAGGCAAAGCAGATAGGCTACTCTAATGCGGAAACAGGCACCTGAAGCAAGCACAGCCAAATAAGGACTTGTTTACCATGGAGAGCGCTCGCCAGCAGACTGGCGGAAGGCGGAAACCGGCGCCATCTTTAAGGCGCGGCACATCACAGCTCTCCGCAAAGACCCTTTATCATGCTTTTCTGTTTTGTCCCAAAGAAACCCGAGGGTGAATGGCAAAAGGTTGACTACATCATGGAGTTCAGCGAGTGGCTATACCACAAACAGTTTCCACTTGACGATGTGATCTCCCACCTCACGTGGGCCATTGAGATCCTGCTGGCCATGAAACCCTCGGGAGATGTCCCCACGACGGAGTCTCCATCAGAAGGTAGGGATGCATGCCCTGAGCCTTCACTTCACAGGGCGGCCATGGTCCTGGGTGGACCTACTCTGTGTTTAAGAAATTTGCTGTTGTTGTGCACAACGGAGCATGTCCCCAGTGGCATGCTGAACTGGAGAAGCTTCGTATGAACTTGGGAGGCAGCTCTGCCCCGCCTCCACGGTGCTGAGACAGGGCGGGAAGTGAGTTGGCTTCACTACTGTTAGATTATATCCACAGGCAGGCTCAGGTCAGGTTAGCTCGGCTACATGAGGAGTGATCCTCTCAGCACACCGGCTGTCTAGAGCCATTTCCTTGAGGGCTCGGGGAGCAGGGGTCCCGTTCCCAGCCATCAGAGCAGACCCACTTCAGGGCGTCCTCACGAGGCCCCAGACTGACAGGGCCTTCTCCCTGGCCACATGTGAAGTGCGAGAGGTTTGCTGGCGAGGAACCCGTGGCAGACATGGGGGGCCTCACCGCCAGGGAACAGAGTACCCTGTGAGGAGCGCAGCTTCCCTGAAGGTCCCACGGATCACCCCTGCATCACTTGGCCCTAGTAGGGGCCAGGCCTGTGGTCACCAGAGACCTCTGGGGTCTCCCAGGAGTACTGGACAGTGCTGGTCTCATCGGAGCCACTGTCCCAGTGACTACTGATGGACAGAGGGTCCTCTGGCCCTCAGGGAAGTGTTTAGACATATGGGTTGGGACGACAAAAGGGACCATCACTTCAGGGACCAAGGTACTGTGGCTTAGGAGTAGATCCCAGGGCCCTCTGCAGCCAGGCTGTGGGCACCAGAACAGCTCTGCAAAGAGTGGAACCATCGCAGACCTCAGCCATGACCAGGGAAGTGGAGCTGTAGTCTCTCACCACAGCTGCCTCATCCAGAAAGACAGACAAGCCCCAAGGATCTGGGCTCCGTGCGGCAGAGTGTGGTGACACAGGCCTCAAGATGGGGTCTGTGAGCATCCTCTCGGGTGCTGAAGCACCTCTAACCTGGGCTTGTAGAAGACAGGTAGAGAAAGGGGGAGGGGCTAGGGATAGCCCAACCCATCACGTGCCAGAGAAGCTGTGGACCACCCACTCAGCATCCAGCCCACATGTCTAGGCCAGTCGGTCCCAGAAGCCCAACCCAAATCAGCTAGGCAGAAACCACAGCGGCAGCCCAAGGCTCACTCTTTCAGCCAGTCCAAGGGCACAGGACACCAGATGGGCGCCCCACCTACCAGGCCTGGTGCCAACAACCTCCTGCTTTTTAGAAGATGGGGATCCTATTTCTCGGGCCTGGAAGAATTTCTCAGGGGAACCTCCTGCTGGATCGGTGTCTACCGGGAGAGACAAAGCCAGGACACCCAGAGAGCATGGAGTGTGCCAGGGTCGGTAGAGCTTGGTAGGGACAGGTGGCTACATTCACAGAGGCAAATCTCTCGGCAAGAGACGAATGAGCTGGTTGTCAGGTGCTGAGCCTAGCCTGCGCTGAGCTGCGGGCAACCCTGTCGTGCAGGGCAGTCCTTAGCTGTTCAGACACCCGAAGAAGGGCCTGTGGCCCAGGATATGGATACTCTCTCCTTGGAGCAGTTAAACAATGTGAAACAGCTGGAGACCCTGGCCCGGGCACACGTCCTGCGTGCCCTGATGGTGTCCCCCAGATCTTCTGCCTACGAAGATGACTGCCTCTTGGCCTACTCCTTTCTCAGGCGCATCTGGCAGGTAAGCCAACTAAGATGGCGGGCCCTCCGTGGAGGGCACTGCTGTGCCGCTCTCCCCTTCCCGGGGAGACTCCCATTTGCTCTTTCCTTGGGGAAATGGCCACGTTATATTTCAAAGGAATCAGCGCCTCTCCCAGTATTTTCTAAAGACCCCTGAGATAAGCACCTGTCCGTCCTGCAGTGTCCACATTCCCGCTGCTCGCCTAGTTGTCTCATCAGCGTGTCTCCTGACCTTCCACACTCTGTTCTCAGAGCTCCTCAAAGGAGGCAGACCACTGTGTCCTCCAGACCAGCCCCTCCCGCTCTCCAGCACTCTCCCCAGACACCACCCCAAACGGCCCCAGCTGTCACTGCCTCAGCTCAAGTCTGCCTGTCCTCTCAAGGCTTCCAGAATCTTCTCCTGACCCTATCCCCACCCATGCAGGAGGGCCCGTGGTTCCTTCTCCCCCATCTCTCCCTGCGAGGCACTCGATGGTCTCTCGTCCTTGGAAATCATCTGGGTGTGCTCGTCCTGAGCCTGGGAGCAGAGTCCGGCAGGTGTTTTCACAGCCCCACATCGGGTGTTGAGGAGCTAGGGGGTGTCCCACGGCTGCGAGAAGAAATGGGCGGTCCTGCCCACTTCCGTGCTCAGGGCTAGCCTCCAGAGGGCGCTTTCCAGCACGGGTCTTTCACTAGGGACCAGAAGAACTAATCATTGACAGAGGGACATGTCCTCCTTAGGGACCATTTATGCCAACCGCTCATGACGCATCGGCCTGGGTTCAGCCCAAAGCCGAACAGGCCCTGCAGCCCCAGCCCACATGGTATTCTGTAGGGGAGCCGCCATCACCCCTGCCCAGCCCTGGTCCCCCGGAAGAATTTACAAAGGCAGTGTCATAACTTTGCGTACGGGAAGCCTCCATGCTGAAGACATCCAGCCGAACCCCAGTGGGGGGGTGCGGCCTATGCCCCGTGTCAGCAAGGGCCCTGCAGCCCCTGGGCACTGGCGTCTGGCGGAGGCCAGCTCTGCTCTGCAAGGGCGCTGACCAGCCCGAGCAGGGCTGAGCGACGCCTTCAGCTCCAGACGCCCCCTTCCGACGGCGGGGGGAGTGGGCAGTGGGCGCGGAGTCTGTTTTTAATGTTGCCTATATGGGTTTCATTTTCCACCAGGTTTCTTTGTCAGCGGGAGGAAAATTAATTGCAGAAAAAATAGTAGCAGCAGCCAGTTCACCAACGTCATTGTTTAAAAAAGAGAAGGAGAAAAGTAAGGAAAAGGAAAAAGAAAAGGAGAAGACGGAGAAAGATGAGAAGGCGAAGGCGAAGGGTGAGAAGCAGGTGAGGCTGTGTCCTCGCACGGTGGAAGCAGAGTGTGCGGGCCACGGGGCGGCCGAGGGCTTCGTGATGCCCTCTGCAGCCTCCTCTTGGTAAAAACGGGGCGGCGATTCCACTTCCCGTGTGAATCTGCGGTGACCCGTCCCCTGCCCTGGGGTGAGCCCCCACCGCAGCCTCTGCACACGACCCGTCTGCTGACTCCGGGGCCGTCGGCAACGGGCAGGGTCTGTGGGGGCCCCGGGGCTCTGGCTTCTTCACACACGGGCGCCCGTGGGGTACATTTCACCCTGAAAATGTCAGTTCCCCCCACTGGGACCTAGGAAGGCACCCACCTGCTTCCCTGCTGGACTCCGGAATGTGGCGCGAGTGCCCACCCCTCGTGCTCTAGGTCTGCACACCCTGAGCGCCGAGGAACATAAACCACAGTTTGTACCTCTTGGAGCTGAGGTTAGAAGCTGCCTTGGGGACATAAAATCAAATGTCAAAATAAAAATCAGACCGTTACGGTTTCATGCAGGGAAGGAGGATATGCACAGAAAGGCCGGGGCTCCAGGGAGAGGCCAGCTGTGCAGCACCCGACCGTCGCCACCCCCAGAGCTGTGCGAGAGAAACGCGGCCTGCACAGGGTCTCAGCCTGTCCGCTGCACAGCTGGGCCGCGGAAGCATTCATTTCTAAAGTTCACTTCCAAAAGTAAACCTTCCATTCTCTCCCGAAGTCTCAGACCCCCGGTTCCAGCAAACAGCTTGAGGATGTACCAACCAGCATAGAAGAGTGGGCCTCCTACTCTTGCCCGGAGGAACTGCTGTCTGTATTCAAGCAAGACAAAAGTGACTTCACCGTGAACTCGGCCAGCATCCCGAAGCCAGTAAGTGGATCGGAGGAAGCGGCGGGCAGCTCACTCTCTCAGCACTGTCTCCTCCATCTGCGGTTTCCATTGCAAATGTAACCAGAAGGAAGACCCATTAAACAGCGGGTTTCGCTAATGAACTGTTGAAAGGGAGCAGAGCCTCTCAGCTCCAGTTCAGGGACCAGAGACCGCTGGTAGCTGTCAGTCAAGACATCCTCTGTCCCCAACACCCGCCAGCACCCACCCTCTTCCTGCCCTCGCCACCCAGGTACACAGGCCTGGACATCTGCATGTCTGTTAAACAAGTCTGCACAAAAGTAATCACAGAAATCATGGAGTTAGCAGTAGAAGGTTCCTCCATCTGAGCCTCCTTGGTTAGCTGACCTCTCTTCTCTGTCACCCCTCTTGTAAGGCTCCATCAAGTCTGCTACATTAGGACATACTTGAGTAGATTGGCCAAATGCTGGAGGACTAACGTTCCTACCTGCCTGTGACCTTACATGTTTTCTGTGTGTTTATGCAGACGTACAGTTTATATTATCTGGACCACTTGGTCAAGGCCCTGCAGAAGCTGTCCCTGCACGAGCTCACCATCCCAGTTCTGCAGCTGGGTGCCCTCATCGCAAACTCTGTGGTAGAAAGCAAGAGCCTCGAAGATCTCTACCACCTTCGGTCGGTACCCTCCTTTATGTCCAAGGAAATGTTTAAGTTGGCTACAGTGAAAGCACCCCAAAATCATTATAAAAGTAAACAGCAATTTAAAACTTTAATTTTGGAATTGGTTATTTGTGTAGAGAATAAATCCTCTCATTTATAAGTAATCAGTGAAGTCAAAATACCTGAATGCAAAAATAGCCTTTTAGATTAATGTTTCTAACTGTTCCTTAGAGAATGCCCTTGTTTTAAGGAAATTTACATTGAAATAGTTAGGGATAAGAAAAGGTTCTATATTCAGTTTACTTTCAAGACGCCCAGGAGAAAGAGGAGTGGAGCCATGGAGATTGTTTGGGGCTGTCTTTGTGACTTCTATAGAGATAATGTCACAACCAAACAACGCTTCCCTCGTGAAGCTGTGCCAGAGCTAGTGAGAGCCTTATTTGACCCCTGAAGATGATTGAGATTTTAAGTGATGTAGTAAATAAAAATCTGAGTGAATGATTTCAAAAAGTTGTTCCTAAAATCTGGTAATCGCTTGTTATTTTTTTTCCCCCTAGTAACTTTGCTTGCCATTTAAAATCATTGAAAGTGTCATTCAGGCACATTTCTTTTTTTAATTTACCCATGCTTACAAGCCACAAAACATCTAGCGCAGCTTACTTTTCTGACTGGCGGCCTCCTGGGTAACTCCTTCTCTCTGTGGCCTTTCCCCAGGCTCGCCCAGGTGTGCTCCAGTCTGAGGTTGCCAGGTGCAGCCACTCAGCACGAAGCGGTGGTCGGGGCGACATACTTTGGGGACATGGAGCAAGCCAGGTGTGTCCAGTTCCCGCACTGGGGCTAAGGGGACAGAGCTCTCTCCCGCTACATGATCTCTCTCTCTCTTACACATGATACAATTAAGACTAAAGCTTCCGAGGGCCGGAGATTTAGCTCAGTGGTTCTGGTGCCTGCCTCGCCAACGCAAGGTCCTGAGTTTGATCCTGGTAGCCACGTACAACAATGCTGGGCATGGTGACTCACACCTGTCATCCCAGCACTCAGGAGGCAGAGACAGGAGGATTGCTGAGTTCGAGGCTTGCCTGGGCTACATAGTGAGCTCAGGGCCAGCCTGAACTACAAAGTGAGACCCTGTCTCAAAAACCAAACAAAAAAAAGACTAAATCTTCCCCACAGAGAAGGGCTCACAGGACAAACTCCAGGACCTCTGGGTGGCCCGGGTCACCTGACAAGACCCTTTCTCAACTACGTGTGTGCCGTCCCAGCCCCAGCCCCCGTAACTGCAGATGGACCCTCAGCCCGTGCCTGGAGGTCCCGCCGCAAGCCTCTGAGGAACATGTTCGATCCCTTTCGGTGACTTTCATTGCATCTTGATTGAATTCCTGAGCTGGCTGGGGACTCTGAGGGGATAAATGAGGAATGGACAGACGTGGAGGAGGGAGGTGTCCCTGGGTCCAGCCCGGCTCTCAGGACACACTGGGCACGATGGTGGCTCTGGGCGAGTATCACATGGGCTTCTGGTCCTGCATCAGTCATGGGTGCCAGAGCTTTGTGATAGAATGAAATAAAATTAGCAATGAAATTAATTAGTTATCATTACTGTATCAACCACTTTTAGATTTAGAGATCTCCTTGGATATATTTCTATACTGTGGTTCTATACAGTTCCAGCTTAATAATTTCATAACGTGGTTTTATTTTTTCTTAGTACGTGAGTAATATATTCCCTTTTACAAACTTCAGAGAACATAGATAAGGAAGAAATACTTGTTATCACTGGGTCCCTCACTCAGTGTAACCTGCACTCCTCTTTTGATACATGCTCTTCCAGCCACTTTCTCCATTTTATAAAAATATGTGTGACTTTTA
Source organism: Thryonomys swinderianus (assembly GCA_004025085.1). Lineage (NCBI taxonomy): Eukaryota > Metazoa > Chordata > Mammalia > Rodentia > Thryonomyidae > Thryonomys > Thryonomys swinderianus. Next base: position 28,456 of record PVIC010015617.1, read on the forward strand.
TAAAAATGGAATTATGCCACAAATACTTCTTCACTCCATAGGCTGTGGTAACGAACGTCTCTGTGACGTCGCCTCTACACTTGTAGGCACACAATGTACTTGTCCCGCCCGCTGCTCAGTGTTTGAGTCACCTGTCCAGTTGACAAGGGCACCCCAAGGCCTGGTCACGGTGCAGCGTCTTTACTGTCATCAGAAACTGTCAGTGCCGCTGCGGAGGCTGCTTCCTCTGTCTCAAGGGTTCGGCTCCTTTCGCTTCTCACTCATCGGGCTTGAGCACCTGTAACGTGGGGCGTCACAGGGCAGGAGGGGAGGCACAGCGATGCTGGGGTGGAGGGGTTTCCGCTGAGGAGCAGGAGCCCACCCCGAGCCTCGAGGAGGTCTGCCTCTCTAGAAGGGTGCCACGGAGGGGCATGTCCGAAGGGACTGAGTCTGAAGGTTCATTACACTTCTGAAATCGCTCCAGAAAGAGAACGGACAGACCGCAGATGTGAATTCTGACAATCCCTGGGCACTTCTTTAGTCTTTGTAAATATGTGTAAATGATGGTTTCTTCTAACTCCTTTAATGGGCATCTCTTTGATTCCTAATAGAATGACCACTTTTATCGTTCATTGTGTTTCACCTCTTGCATCTTGTCTCTCATACCTATCTTAGCTGTAGAAAAGAGATTACACTGAAAAAAGAGAGAAACAAGGAGCCCGTGTCAGAAGACGGCTCTCCAGCGCTCCCCGAGCAGGTGACCCTTTCCCACCCGGCGGCGGAGAAGCCGCTCACAGCGCAGGACAAGGTGACTGCTCTGCTGTGAGGTCAGATCCATAGCGAGACGTGCCCGCCTGGCAGGACTGCAGTGGAAGCCCGCAGGCCCGAGCCTACTAGTGCATACCGTTTGATTCATACCGTTTTGCGCTGGGTTTCACGGGAAACCCAGAGACTGGTCAAGCAGTCTTGCGGGCTTAGAAATTCCCAAAGAGATGACATGTGTTTGAACCACAGACTGCCACGGAACAGCCTGCCGGGGGCCTGGGCAGCTAGTGAGAGAAGAGGAACCCCTGTGGGGCACAACATGCTCCTGGCAGCATCTCGGGGGCTGGGCTGAGGCAGCATCCTGGCAGCATCTCGAGGCCCCTGCTGTCTTACCACCCTTGGCTCTCTCCTCTAGACCAGCTGGGCTACCTTTCCGGGTTTGCCCCCGAAAAGAGTAGCCTCTCCCCGTGCTCTTGCACCAAGAACCCGATGCTTCAGGCTCCATTCACGAGCCCATCAGTTTCCATTTGAGATACACTAGGAAGGCACTTGGGGCTCAGAGTGTGTGGCCCCCTCCAGCAGGACCAGGGCTTAGCAGGCAACCCGAGTCCGGAAGGCTCAGGCTCAGTCATGTCCGTGCTCAGCTACACTGGTGAGCCTTCCACACGGGGCAGAGCACACAGTGAGGGGAGGGAGTGCCTGTACTGCAACTGGTGGCGGCCTTAGGCTGGTACAAGGGCATAAATTAGGAGAGGCAGGGTCCGGGGGGCATGGGGCTTGCCAGAGGGCAGAGGCCTACGAGCTCCCTCAGTGTCAGTACCCAGGGAAAGACCCCCTTTCGCATGGCACACAGGACACACACATGAACAGGGGCAGTTTGGGATCACGGTGTCTTGCAGATTTTGCAGGTAAATGGGGAGACCGGGAAGGGCCTGCAGGGCACATCTTACCCCCAGTTGTGGATGCTCAAGGCAGAGGTCCTGCTGGAGATGGGCCTGTACCAGCCAGCGCGACTGCTCCTGTCGGAGTCTCACTCGGCTTTCCAGGTCAGGTCCCCCATTTTATCACCTCCTGGCTTTCTCCCTCCCCTGCTCCATCCCCCCACTTTCTACCCCTTTCTATATGCATGTGTCTCTATCCTTTAGGAGCTGGATGACCCTTGCGCAAGATCACAGTGCCTGCTCCTTCTAGCACAGTTGGCCAACAAGGAAAAGAACCACGGACAAGCTAAGAAAATGATCGAAAAAGCCCAGAAACTGGGTGGCAATGAGGAGTTTTGGTACAATTCAACCCTGACTTTGGCCGAAGCAATCCTGTCCACAGAAGATGAGGGCAGAAAGATGGTAAGGAGTGTCAGGCGGATCCGACGCACTGCTCAGCAGGGGACACAGTGGGAGGCTCTGTCCCGGGACCCGCAGTAACATTGATGCCGGTTTTCTCTAGGTTTGCTGTCTATTTCGAAAACTCATAGCTGTCTTCCAAGTCCTCCAGAAGGAAAGGCCTAACCGAATGCCCATACTGGAAATCATCACCACAGATCTGGAAGCCAGGTAAGTAGCACTGCCAGTTCCTGTGAGGGCCGTGGTCACTTTTCTACCTGTTAACTTGAATGTTGTATTTCACACCCAGCGAGGCTCAAACATAACAGGGCCACCATCTCCTCGGCCCACTCCAGGGGACATCCAAAGTCCCTCCAAAGCCTCCCGCTTCCCCGTAAGAGGCAGAGGTGCACCCCCACGAGCACCTGCGTGGCCTGGAGGAGAGGCCGTGGACCTCAGGGCATGGGAAGCTTCCTTGGCTTTGCAGGTGATCGCTCCGGCTCAGGTCTCCCCCGGAGGCCCCTCATGGTGGGCGTTGGTGCTCCGGCCCACTCAGCCTTCTAGAGAACTGGCCTCCTGCTCGCTGTACAGCAATGGGACCTCTTGTCTGTGGTGCTTGGCGTTGGAGCAGCTGCCAGCGGCTGTCCTCGGGCAGGCCCCTCTGCCCCCCGTCTGCGGTTTCCCTTGGTTTTGATCTTACACAGTTCATCGTTCCCGCCTGGGAATTTATCCACTTGCTGGTCATTTGAGAGTGTTTTATAATTTCGTACTGAGTCTAATACTGAGAGTTGATTCTCCTGATCTCTAGTTTCCTTACATGCGATCAAAGAATATAGCTGAAAACATCTGGTTTGTCAGAAAGGCCCGAAGGAGTTTGATGAAGCGTCACTGGGCGGACACAGGAGACAGCGAGTGTCACCATCGTCTGAGGCTTCTGATTCAGGGTAGGAACCTCGCCCACAGTCCCTGAGAGGTGTCTGTCCAACAGGTGTCTGAGCCTTCAGATCCAGATTGTCCAGGGCTCAGCCGACAGCGAATGCCCTGAGTGCTTAGCTTTGCTGAAGGAGCTGGACAGTTCCCTGATGGAAATTGAGGAAAAGTGTATCAACATTGGCCGCAAGGAAAACTGTGTTGAGATAAAACTTGAGCGTGCAAAAGTGAAGAGGTAAGGATGTCACTAGCGGTGCTGGCTGTGACAGAGGAGATGCACCATGCTTTGCTGCTCTCAGCAGGGTTGGCCCCGGCCCTCTCCCACTGACCTCTCCAGGTCCTCACAGATCGTGGGCCCCTTGTTCCCAATGCCCGCTCACCCCTGTGGTCCCTCAGGGCCCAGGGAGCCCTGTCCAGTGCCAGCTCGTCCACACTCAGTCTTCCTCTGAACACCCTACAGGTCCCACGGGGGTGTCCTTCTGGCCCTGGCCCCGTGGCTGCCCACACTTCCTTAGGGGCCCACACTGGGGGTCTGCAGCCTCCCAGAGTCCTCCAGGCTTGACTCTTCCCTGGTTCCGCTCCACTTTGGCAGGATGCCACACATTCTCCACACACACACACATCCCAACCCCCCCACAGACTTGCATACCCTCATGTAGGGGTCCCACTCACGCATGCTTTCATCCCCACCAGTCCTATCCCCTTTTCTAGGCTGGCAGAGCTTCACAAATACCCTCCCTGCTCCACTCAGCCACTCCTCATCCACCCACGTGCCTGTGTACTCACAAGCAAATCTGGGTTGGCATCACTGGGCCTGCATAAGGAAGGCTCACTTAGGAAGTTCAACCCAAGGCATGTCCTGATGCAGGGCAGTGCCATCTTGGTACTATGGAAAGGCGGGAAACTAGGTGGTTAACCAGCAGACTGGTGTGGTGTTGCCGCGTCAGATGCTTTTGGGGCATAGATTTCATTTTTCACAAACATGCTATCATAGTGTGCTAATTGCGTTATTCTGTTTTTTAATGTTTGCTTTAAAATATCTCAAGTATATCTATCGAAACATCTAATTGCAAAGTTTTGAACACTAAAACAATACACAGTATGATCATGTAGAAATTATGTATTTGTGTATCAGTACTAATGACATATATTTAAATATCTTTGTTCTAAGTTCCATTCTTATATCAAAAAAGGTTATGTGCCAAAATCGAGAAAGATAAAGAGCAAAAAACTGTATATCGTTTGGAATTATATGACTTGGTCCAGAAAGCCATGGCTGAGGAAGAAGAGATATTTCACAGAACTCAAGCGTTACTGTCCTTTCAAGATGTAAGTATAAGTCTTGGCTCCTTGAGCACGTCACTGTCATTCCAAGCAGCATATAAGTATTCACTACTGTAACTCATCTCTGAAAAATCCAGCTGCCCTCCACTGCTGGCTGAGATGGAGTAACAGCACCCAGATTTACTCTTCCATCTGACACAGTCAAAACACAGGAAACAAAGTTTTTTCAAAACCCTAAACTTCAGTGTTCACAAACAGCATCTCCTGAGCCCAGGTCCAAGCTCACTGTGGCTGTGGGGAGGGGAGCCAAGATGGACTCTGATTCAGAGGACGGAGCTGAGAGTCCAAGAAGAAAGACGTAGCTAGAGTTGGAAGGTCCGGTCTCAAGAAAGAAGAATGGTACACAGAAATCGTCATGGGCTGATCCGGAGTGTCCAGCTAAGGTCTTGTCAACACATCCCTGGGAGGAAGTTCCTCCAGGCTTGGGAAGAAGTAGCTGAAGGATTACAGGAAACAGTACTTAGTACTCAGGAAAGGATCAGCTCTGGCTCTCCCAACCTGACTGAGGAACTACTATAGCCCTCGAAATGTTACCGGAAACCTCTGCAGTAGGCTCAAGTCTCCTGCTCATTGTACAGTGTAAGTCTGAGAAGAAAAACAAAAACTAAAAGACAGAACCTAGAAAGACAGAAAGCAGAGCTCTGAGACAGCCAGTGCTGCTTTAGTCAAAGGTGCCAGTCCATCTAAGTCACTCATTTATACTGGTCATTAATTAGATAAGGGCAAATTATATGCAAGGAAGGGACTACTGTAATTCCTATGGAAACCAATGGATGTGTGGCTTTTAAAGGAAAAAGACAAAGCATTCTTGAATTAGGAAAGGGATAGATAAAATATATGGTTGTAAATGGAACATTGCCCTACTAGTTAAGAAAGTCATAATTGTGAGAACACAATTTGGGTGCAAGTTACTCTGGCCTCAGCACAAAGACTTTGGCCAGACTCACTTCTATAAAAAGGCCAGTTGTGAGGTTGACGCTTTACAGCCTCCACTGCTAAAAGCCTGCTTTAGGGATACTCAGTATTGCAGTCCTCTGCAGGGATGTCTCAGTAACCTCAGGCCGGTGGACAGGGTACACAGCTTGTCCTCACACTTGTCAGATTACATAAGAAGGGGAATCCAACTATGGGATTACTCCCAGAAACCCTCTGTAAATGTAGAAGTATGAATAGGTTATAAGTAGAAGGATGGAAAAATATGTCATGGCCCTGGTCAAGTAGTTGTCTTAGCCACACATAAACAGAGCAAATATTATCAGAGAAATGAAAATTCATGTCATAGGTAGCGTAAAGGAATCTCGTAACTAAGAGGACGTGGTAATCTAAACATTTATGTATCTAACTTTTGAAGTAAATGAAGCAAAAACGGCTAAAAGTTGTAATGAGGAAATAAAAAAATCTACAATTATGGTCAGAGATTTCTATAACCCTCTCTCAATTATTAGTGGGACAAGTAGATGGAAAAATCAATAAAAAATTGGAGGATTTGAAAACCATCAACCAACATGATCTAATAGAAATTTGTAAATACTGCATGTAACAACAGAGTAACATTCATCCATGTACATGAAATATTTTCCATCATAGACCATACTCTGGACCATGAAACAAGTCTCAATACATTTAGAACATTTGAATCTTGGAAACAACTCAGATGTCCATCAACTGGAGAGTGGATAAAGAAGATGTGGGTTTTTTTTAATGAAATGGAGTATTACTCTGCCTTAAAGAATGGCAAGTTTGAGTCATTTATGTGCAAATGGACACACCTTGAGGACACATTAATAAGTGAAACAGATAGGTCACAGATATGTAAATACCGTATCTTTTCTCTGGTATGAGAACCTGTAGATGTAAATGGGTTCTAGAATGTATGATAGATTTTGTGAGATAGGAAATATTCAAAGGGAATGTGATAGGAGAAAGTAATGAGGCGAAAGAATAAATATGATTTGAAAAGAAAAAGAAAGCACACGTATATAGGTTGTGGGGTAGATAGGGATATTATTGACTCATGTCAATTAACTCATGGTACAAACGCCCCAATGTTGAGTATGATTGTGAGCTATATAAAAAATGTACCAATAGGGCCGGAGGGTTAGCTCAGTGGTTCTGGCGCCTGCCTCGCAAGCATAAGGACCTGAGTTCGATCCCCGGTTACCACATATAATGCTGG
>PVIC010015618.1:0-24816 GCA_004025085.1 Thryonomys swinderianus
GCCCAGCCTTGTGGTATGTGGCACTGATTGCTGGTGGGTGTGAGTCACCATGCCCGGTATTATTGTATGTGGTTACCTAGGATCAAACTCAGGACCTTGCACTTGCTAGGCAGGCACTGGAACCACTGAGCTAAATCTCTAGCCCTGGTTTTTAAGTTTTTAAAATTAGTGAGCATGTATTATTGTATGATAGGAAGAAGTAAGAATGACATTAATTTTTTAAAAAGATGTTGTTGCTTAGTAAAGATATGGTTCTGTCTAGTGAAGATCAGCCATTCTAAACCAACCCCCCAATTGCATTCACTGACTCCAAAGCTACAAGGTAGTGTGGGGATCACAGTCAGTGCTGAGATGTCTGAGTGGTCAGGTCAGGCAGGCATCTTTCACAAGACCTTCTGCAGGATGAAGCTACCTGTTTCCTCCAAAATTCCCACATGGTTTCAGGCCTTCATTCTCTGGGGATGTTGGGAACCAGAGTCAGCTTAGTGTGGAGCCTATAAGTTCTCTGCTTGAGTAAAGGCAATGATGAGGAAGGATTGGAACCTCCAGAAACCTTCGGGGATTTGACACTTTCAGAAAGATTCTCCAGAGCAGAATGATATCAAGGGCACAAGGCCAAGGTCGCTAGAAAGGAAAAGGTGCTGTCACACCATCTGACTATTCAGTTGCTATATATTAGAACATGAAATCTGTTCCCTTTTAGGTTGATTGAACTTCTAGAGATACTGAGACAGCATTTTTTTGGATTAAGATTAGAGTTTTGGGGGTTGACTATTAATGTTATTTAATATTTCACATTCTACTTTCCCTTGAGTTTTGCCAACAGAAAGCAAAATACTTTTAAGTTTTGCTAGTTTTGTCCTTCCCATACCTCACTTTCAGCTTCATAGAGCAATGACAATATTATTATTCTCTTTCCTTAACAGAAGCTCCGTTTGAAACATGTGATACAGCCTTTGTACAACTGGCTATAGCAGTACTTCCTGACAACACTTAGTTCCCTAGTACCTCTCTGGGTTTCTGTTTTGACATCTTCAAATATAAATTCACTGTTTTGATAATTAACATTTGAAGGCCAAGGGCCATGAGAGGTTTGAGAAAATATTTCATCACTGTTAATGTTTTCAAGGATAATTCTGCATGGGTGTTCAGTGGTATGGGTGTTGTTCTTTCCACTGTAACTCCAAGGCCTAGCATTGCAGCTGCCCAGAGTTGGCCCTCCCAGATACATTTAAACAAATAAATAAATGAAGTAGACTACAGTGGGTGAGAGGATGGGAACCAACGAAGAGCAGTGGATGTTTCCCTCAGTCTCCTGTGACAAGACACCGAGAGGGGGAGGGAGCACAAAGCCCTGTGAATTACCTTTGCCAGCCACTACCGTGTCATGTAGGCCTACTCTCACAACATACATTCCCTTCCCTCAGCCTCACTGTGGTGATTATCCTAGAGTGATATGGTGACTCTTGATAGTGTGACTTCAATTCACAGTCTACTCGAGATATATCCTTTAAAATACCCAACTAGTTTTAGTTGATCAGGGGCAAGCATTCTCAAGGGCAGACAGCCATCCTCTTCTGACAGAAATGATGGCCATTCCCTCCACCTTGCTGTTCTGATAGTTTACCTGAGAAAAACTCTGATTATGGCCTTGGACTCTACTGGAAAGTTTTCTCTCTAAGGCAGACCAGACTGGCTTAGCCAACACGTTTGTTTCAGTGTCACGGGGCTGTGCTGCTAAGAAAGCAACACCCACAGCCATCTGGGGTGCCTCAGCATCCCTGCAATGCAGATTCTCAGCTTGAGTTTGTGTCTCACTGAACCTGCCGCGTGCAAAGCGCAGTTATTTTGATTTCATATGAAATGTTTGAAGGGAACGAGTACATGACAGCATTAGGAGTCCTGACCCAAGACTAGTGGAGGTTAGGCAGTGAATTCCTATTTCTTCCTTCACAGGGTGCTTACTGCATATCAGGCTCTGTTCTAAGAATTTTGCAGATATTGACTCACTGAACCTCAATCAGTCTTAGGAGCCAGGTATTCCTCAGGACCTTGTTACCCCTCACTCCTCTCATTTTCACATGTTATTACCCTTATCTTACACGTGAGCAATGTGGGACACAGTAAGCCTCAAGAACTTGACCAAAATTCTCTGGGCTTTGAACCTAGGCATCTGGTAACAGAGAATCTCCCCTCGGCTTCTACATCATGTAACTCTTTATATGCATGCCAGTGTGAAGGTTAAAACAAAGACATTTTGCCTGACCAACTGGACTCATGTACACATCCTGAGTTTGAAGACTGTTGCATACCTTCTTTGTACTCCTGCAGCGCTGAGAAGCCAGTGGCTTCTTCACATATAGATTGATGACAATTTCCCTAAGCATCTTTGTACACTCAAACAAGTAACCCTAGCTCCACCAGGCCACAACTACAGTGACATTTATATGGTACCCAAGGAGAAAAAGCCTTCAGTGAATATTAACAGAAATCAATAATCATGTTTCATCATTTCCATAAACTAATTTTAATTTATTTTTTCATGACTATAATAATAATACGTCCTCATCAGAAAAACTCAGATCTTGTGAAGTGTCCAAATTATTCAAAAGTTAAAGTTAAACTTGAATGCCTGTTTCCTTAAACTCATGTAGAAATCTAATTCCCAGCATCATATGTTATAGATGCTAAGAGGGTGAAGATTTACCCTGCCTCTGGTGTTTAAAAGTGGGGCTTCAGAAAATGACTAGGTCTAGATAAGGTCATTAGTATTGATTGGATCCTGGTGGCTTGATAAGAGAGACAGAGACAGACACAGAGGTGGATGTTCATGCTCCCGGCATCTTCCCATGTGACACTAAATGCCATCTTAGGACTGTGCCAGCAAGAAGACCATCACTAGAATTGAGCTAGTGCTAGTGTCATGCCCTTGAAATTTCCAAAATAATGTGATTTAAAAAAATCTCTTTTTCTTATAAAGTTAGCCAGTGCAGGCATTGCATTGTAGTAACAAAAATCTAACTAATGGACATAAGATGCATAATATTAAAACAGTGATTCATAAGTAGTAATTGAGATTTAGTCCTAGGAATTGACAGGTTTTGTAGAGACTTACCTATAGAGAGTTATTCTTTTTTTCAGAAGGCTAACTTACAAGGAAGAGGATTTTGCCATATATATCTACATCTGCATCTACATCTACAACTGTATCTATCTTCCAGTGGTGGTGAACCTATGGCCTGTTTGCTACAGTGGGCACTTAGAGCTCTTTCTGTTGATATGGGAGCCAAGTCACCTCAGGGTTTCTCCAGAAGCCAACCACTGGAGTTGCACTGCAGTGTTGCCACTTTGGGATAAATAAGGGGTTTTGGGATAAATAAGGCATTGCAGTGTTGCCACTTTGGGATAAGGGTTTTGAGTCACAGTTTGGACATTCAGTCTCTAAAAGGTTTGCCATCACTGATACACAGTATCTTTCAGTTGTCTGTAAAGACAACTCTTGTCTCTTTAGAAAATAAGTTTACGGGCCGGAGGGTTAGCTCAGTGGTTCCAGCGCCTGCCTCGCAAGCACAAGGACCTGAGTTCGATCCCAGGTAACCACATATAATGCTGGGCATGGAGACACACCCACCAACAATCAACACCGCATACCACAATGCCTGACGTGGTGGCTCACGCCTGTAATCCCAGCCCTCGGGAGGCAGAGACAGAAGGATTGCTGAGTTCGTGGCGGCTTGCCTGGGCACCATAGTGAGCTCAGGGCCAGCCTGTACTACAAAGAGAGACCCTGTCTCAAAAAGCAAAAAAAAAAAAAAAAGAAAATAAGTTTATCTCCTCTATTAGAAAATGAAAAAGCCCATTGCTTCTTTAGGAATGGCCTAAGCTCATATAAAGCTCAGGTTGTCTTCTTGGAGTAGCTTTAATATTAGTTCTGAGAAGGAGCCAGTTTAATCTAACATATGCATCTAATTACAGCTATCTGTATTTGGAGACTAAGAGCAATGGTAGTGCTCCTGCTTTCAGGACTTATCTCTTCTTTAGTCAGATTTGTTCAAGTCATGATCCAACGAAGGATTCAGGCAACTCTATAAGAGATTTCTGTCCTGCTCTAGCAGACATGCCTTTGCTTTTCCTTGAGCTTGGAAATTTCTAAACAATAAGCACATGATAAAACATTGTTCTCTTTTTACAGACTCTGAACCACAGAGAAGGTGTTTCGCTTTTCACCCCAATTTAGATTTCATTGCATTTAATGGACACAATGGGATCCTGTCATATAAAATGTGTTCTTTCCTGTGGTGCTAGATGATTGTTTTTCTTTCTCCTGCTCCTGTCCCCACCTGGCCCCATTTTCCCTTTCCTCCTAGTGAGATAGGGAGAACATTTTCTCCCATTTTGTTCAGGTCGGTACAGGGAAGGCCCATGCTGCTAGGCTGGAGTGGAGAGGTACCTGAGGAAAAACAGGTGTGGCAGTCTTATGCCAGAAATCTAGAGAGGACACTAGACCTTGTACCAGTTTTTGCATGTCTTTGTGATGCTGAGCACTGGGTAGAGGTATTTATGTGAATCAAGTAGATCTCAAACTGAAGTCATGAGTTTTCATTTTTCCAGCTACATATGTTTCTTTTATTTATTGTTATCTGAAAAACGAAGTTTGGTAGTATTGGGCTCTGTGATAAAATTGTGTTGCATTCATTCTGCTACACAGCCATGTTTGCAGCACATTATATCACCCATATAAAGGGCAGTATTGCAAATTCTGCATTTATGGTTATGATTCTACATAACCTTGAAAGATATGATTTTCCCAAATAAATGTGGCCATCAGGTCTCTCTCCATGCTACAATCCAAAAGAAGAGAATGAAGCCTGTAGGAGGGGCAGCAGGATGACAGCAGTAGAAAGTGGGCTCAAAGGGCAGCCGTGTCTGCCTGCTTTATTCTTTGCTGCGTCCGGGTGCCTGGCAATGAGTACACTGATAGCTCAGATTAAAGTTGACAGAATGACCATGACAGTTAGGTCCCTTGCATCTTTATCTATCAATATTGAGATATAGGTTCAGCACTTAAGAAACAGTCCATCCGGACAACCAGTCAGGGCAATTCAACTACTGAGTCAGTATTTTTACAGTTTCATAACTGAGCAGGTCATTAGTTATATATTCCCTTCAAGACTCTGCTTTTACGTCTCTAACTTAAGGATTGTTGTGTCTACCTAACAGAATTATTGAGAAGAGGGCTGGAGGGTTAGCTCAGTGGTTCTGGCGCCTGCCTCGCAAGCATAAGGACCTGAGTTCGATCCCTGGTTACCACATATAATGCTGGGCGTGGTGGCTCATGCCTGTAATCCCAGCACTCAGGAGGCAGAGACGGGAGGATTGCTGAGTTCGCGGCGGCTTGCCTGGGCACCATAGTGAGCTCAGGGCCAGCCTGAACTACAAAGCAAGACCCTGTCTCCAAAAAGCAAAAAAAAAAAAAAAAAAAAAAAAGAATTATTGAGAAGATTAAATGAAAACTAAGGTAAAGCCAAATGGCTAACATAATGTGTGTTAGCATCATTTCTTTCTGTGCTTTACTAGTTTCCCTAAATATACACTGTGTATATGTATCTCGATGACTGTGTCTGTGTCTACATGTGTCCAGAGACAGAAGGATTTAAAAGAATCAAGTTGTGTAATTCATGTTTTCAGCATTTCACAACCCTCCCTCTTTGCCATTTTAGGCTGGACAATTCTTGGCTGTGAGAAATTTTCTTTTGCATTGTGGGCTACTTAGGAACAACTCTGGGCTCCACTCACTAGATGCCGGTTATATCCCCAAGTTATGACAAGCAAGCATGTTCTTATATATTACTAAATGCTCCCTGGGAAACAGACGTGCCCTTGTTAAGAATAACTACTGTAGCTCTGCTTAGCCATTGAATAATTAAGTATTTCACTTATAAATAAGTTGTTTAGATACTAGATAGACATTGCTTATGACCGTTTTAGATTTAAATATATATGAAGTCAAGGTTTATCCAGCAAAAAGCTAGTATCAAATTAAAGTATATAGCCAACCCACAATCATCCATGAAATGAGTAATGATGTAGATAATAAAAAAGTTATTTCAGTCATACGATTTCTCTGTTAGATTGCTTTTCTAATTATGGGCAGCTTGGAGTTAAAAATAGTAATGGTAATCGATTTCCTGAACACATGCTGACAGTTGGCAGAGAGAAAGGCAAGTGTGTGTGAGGAGAAAACATTTGTGTTCTTGAATTCCCATGGGTGCTCATAGAATGAGCACTTTAATCACAGGTGATCAACTTGCATTGACTATTGGCAAACTTAAAAAGTAATAGCCACCTTCATACTTACAGGTGAATTAAAGACTTTAGTCCCCGGAAAGTATGTCTTGAAATTGACTTGATGTTGTTGTTTTCTATGAATCTGCAATAGGTCATAATACTTTGGTCAGACAACTGCTTGAAACCTGAGAGTACTCGTCCTGATTGATCATGTGACAAAAAATGTCATTTTACTTACAGATACTCTAGATGTGGAAGACCAATGAAGGCATCATCACTGATCACATCAAAGGAGTTTGATGTGAATAACCTGCCCAGAAAAAGCACACAATGAAAATTGTTAAACTGACAGATTGTCAGTCTTTGCTGCCATGATTTTTCAGAAAACAAGGTAGGGATTTTATGCAGAAAACTATCTACAGTGCTATTTACTGCAGATGCTCTGTAGCTTTTCTAACTCCAAAATTACTTTCTCATCAAATCTCACGGAAGGTGCTTTGTGCCCTATTCCTCACAATGATGGCAACCACCTGCCCCAGGTAACATTCTGAAATACAGACAAAGCAAGTATGTCAACAGATGAGTTCAAAACAGCTTTGGCATGTTTCCACAACAAAAACACTAATGACCTTTTCCGCTTACTTTGGAAACCCCTGGACCATTCTGCTGGACTAATCAGTGAGGCTTTGGGATTTTAATCTTAGGAAAACTAAAAAATTTCAGTCACATGCCCAGTTCTACTGTATTATCTCAGACAGATCACTGAGACTCAGTTGGTGAACACTGACTGACCTTGAAAACAAGACAAAATGAGGATGAGAAACAATGAGGTTTAGGAATAATCTTAGACTATTTCTTACTAACTAGTTGAATGAAACACTTTTACTTAGATTTATTAACAGTTTCAAAATCCACAGTGATGAGGTTTCAAAATTTCTGATGAAAAAGGACATCAATCAGCTGCCCCTACACCCTCTTAGACACTTTAGGGAACTTGCCAGCTTTCTGAAGAAAAGACTTGAAAAAAGTACTGCCAGATCAAATGATAGAATTGTGAATTCTGTAATAGTAAAATAATATAATAATAATTCTGTTACTAGGAGCTTATAATTTCTTAATTTTAACATTTAAGGATTAAAAATAATTGCCACTAACTTGCTAAGAGACTTCATCTCTGAACTTGCTAAGAGGATTAAAACTAGGAGATCTCATTTTATAACATTATGAGTAATTTTTTTTGACATTTGAGATTGCTTCAGGTATCAAAGCATAACAGAGGTGTAGAGAAGAATTAGGCATGAATTGATAATTTTGATGCTGAAATATACAGGTACATGGGTGTGAATTTTAACATTATCTTTACTTTTCAATATACTTGAACTTTTTCCATGACATGGACATAGGAGGATAAACCAAACAAGCAAAGTGCAATGATCTCTTGTACTGCTTTCTGAACCACCATTCCTGGAGGGGTGTTGGATTCTCTCATACTCCCTTTTTTCTCTAATGTCATAGCTTTTTACTCAAGCAATTCTCTAGACCCTGAAAAGCCAACATTAATGAACTGAAGGCCTATTAACGTCTATAGTAATTAAAACAAATTTAAAGGTTTTGCTGCAACTTCGGTAATTGGTTCTTCTCACTTTATGGTTCTACAAAAAAATGCTCAGCTTTAATGCTTCTATAGGCTCTGGGTTTTCATTTCATTCTGCATAGCCAGCATTATGGATAGACAGACTTCACTAAGGCAGAAATAGACAAAGAGCAGTACCTCCCACGCTCAGTGATTTGCAAACTGTTTTACAGTTGACTGGAGATTTCATCATTACACTCTAAGTTGCTAGAAGACATAGTTTTCATCGCTAGTCCTCTTTACGGTAAGTTATACGAACGATGAAGTGAGAAATGGATATCAGTGGGTATAATCCACTCATGCATGTTAAAGAAGTAAAAGAAAGGATTTCCACTGGGATTCTGTGTGCTTGTTCACTGCTTATTCCTAGCATTAGTGCCTGTCCTAGAGTGGATACTGAATAAATATTTGAACAAAGGATTCATTTTACATTAAATTCCCATTGTTACTAGGTTTCTAGATCAAATGTCCCTTACATCAGGGCCTTTCCAGTATTTGTTTCTGTGACCCTAGCTCTAATTATAGTTCTTGGCTGAAAAAAAAATGTTTATTGAACTAGATTTAAGGACTGAAATCTCTGGCTAAAATTGTGTGCAAAAGTAAGAATGAATATTTGAAGGAAAGAAGCCAGAAAACAATAAACCACATACTATAAGATTGCATTTACATAAAGAACAAAAACTACTAAAACTAATCTGTGCTGATACAACTCAAGATAGCAGTTTTCTTGGAGTCAAGTTCTATATAACTGGAAGGGTAGACAAGGAGGGTCTTTAGGGTGATGAAAATGCCATTTCTCTCTCTCTTCTCTCTCTCATTCTTTCTTTCTTCTTCTTTTTCTTTTCTTTTTTCTGATATGGAGATGGAACCTAGGGCCTTTGCACAAGCTATATTTCCAGCCATTTTTCTTTTGAGACAAAGTCTTGTTAAATTGCTAAATTTCCCAAGCTGGGCTTGATCTTCTGATCTTACTCAGTGTGGGATTCCTGGTATGTACCATGCCTGCTGATGTTTGATTTCTTGACCTGGGCAGTGATTTCAAAGGTGTTTGCTTTTTGAAAAACCATTAAGAATTTCATGTATGGGCTAAAGATTTAGCTCAGTGGTTCTGGAGCCTGCCTAGCAAGAGCAAGGTCCTTGGTTCGATCCCCGGTAACCACATAAAACAATGCTGGGCATGGTGACTCCTACAAGCAATCAGTACCACATACCACATTGCAGAGGGTGGTGGGTCATGCCTATAATCCCAGCACTCAGGAGGCAAAGGCAGGAGGATTGCTGAGTTTGAGGCTTGTCTGGGCTACATAGTGAGCTCAGGGCCAGCCTGAACTACAAAGCAAGACTTTGTCTCAAAAAATGAAAGAAAGGGGCTGGAGGGTTAGCTCAGTGGTTCCGGCGCCTGCCTCCCAAGCTCAAGGTCCTGAGTTCAATCCCCGGTGACCACATACAATGCTGGGCATGGAGACTCACGCCCACCAGCAATCAATACCGAATACCACAATGCTGGGCGTGGTGGCTCATGCCTGTAATCCCAGCACTCGGGAGGCAGAGACAGGAGGATTGCTGAGTTCGAGGCTTGCCTGGGCTACATAGTGAGCTCAGAGCCAGCCTGAACTACAAAGACCCTGTCTCAAAAAAAAAAAGAAAGAAAGAAAGAAAGAAAGAAAGAAAGAAAGAAAGAAAGAAAGAAAGAAAGAAAGAAAGAAAGAAAGAAAGAAAGAAAGAAAGAAAGAAAAAGACCTTAGCAATCTTCCTGTCTCTCCCCACCAAGTGCTGGGATTACAGGCATGAGCCACCACGCTCAACACTGTGGTATGTGGTACTGATGGTGTGTGAGTCAACACACCAGATATTGTTGTGTGTGGTTACTGGGGATCGAACCAGGGACCTTATACTTGTTAGGGAGGTGCCAGAACCACAGAGCTAAATCTCTGGCCCAGAAATGTTTAATTTCAATATTATGATTTATAACTGAACCAAATATTCTCAAGTATCCTACTGTTCTATGGAGAGAAATGGTGCCCACTCCTGCTGCTATTCACATGCAACAGACCTGAGGAAGGCCAGGGTAGCTGTGGTTTTTTTTTTATATAAAATGTGCTTTCTTTCTCATGAATTATTAGGGAACAAAAAGGTCAGCTGTTCCTCCAGAGTAGCTTGTCAAGCAGCACGTTATGGCCCAAGTAGCCTGACCCAAGCAGCATGCTGGGCTAAGATGATGCCCATTATTGGGGTGTAGGAAAATGGGGCCAGCATGCAGAGGACCTAACAGAGGGCTGAGTTGAATCTGTGGCAAGTAAAGATTGTGTGCAGAGAATATGTAGGCGAGAGCTGAATGTGGAGGAGCCTCACCAAGAAAAGTGTATTGATGGCAGCATGGAGGAACCTCCTGGATGATTTGTGTTAGATGCTAAGCTGGTGTTTTTTTTTGTTTTTGTTTTTGTTTTTGTGGTGCTTCTTAATCTTGGTTGCACCTGGGCTGACTTGGAGCTTCAGAAATAATTAACACCTAATTCCCACCCTCAGCATCCTGGTTAAATTCTATACTTGTAGTGTGAGCCAGGTTATTTCAAAGGTAGCACATCTGCAGCCAGTGTGCATGTAGCAAATTTCAGGTCAGTCAAAATATCTTCCTTTTTTTTTTTTTTTTTTTTTTTTTTTTCAGAAAGGGTCTCACTTTGCAGTTCAGGCTGGCCCTGAGCTCACAATGTAGCCCAGACAAGCCTTGAACTCAACAATCCTCCTGCCTCTGCCTCCTGAATGCTGGTATTACAGGTGTGAGCCACTATACCTGGCATTGTGGTGTGTGGTACTGATGGCTGCTGGGCGTGAGTCACCACACCCAGTATTGTATGTGGTTACAGGAATTGAATGAGGGAACTTGCACTTGGTAGGCAGGCACTGTACCTACTGAGCTAAATCTCCAGCCCTCTTCTTTTTCTTGTGGTGCCTTCTATGCTTGCAGCAATCTGCTGTGGGACGTGGAGAAACGGAGGATTTCCTACCCTCATAACTACATACAGCGAGAATCTGCAGTAACGAGTTGAATGTTCCAGCTCTCACAATAGTAGTGTTGGGGAGGGTTCATGGGAGCCAGTGTGCAGTCTCAATCATCTTTCACTCTACTCAGAGATATAGGCTCAACAAACTTGCTTTGAGATATCCGGTGTTTGTGGAGAGGTCTTATAGAATTTGTCCTTGACACTGGTTTTATGAGATCATCTGAGGGCTTTGGCATTTCCTCTCAGACAAAAAAAAAAAAAACAGGTAATTTCCTCCTAAAATTTAGAGATAGACAAAGAAATATTCCTTGACCTATTTGTACCTCCCACCCCTGCAAGCACACTTTTGAATTCAGTCATTGTCGTAGAGAAGTGAGGAGGGTTTTTTTCTTTTACAACTAGGGGAATATATATTCCCAGACAATGGAGATTTAGAAAAGTGTATATCAACTATAGGGCTAGCACATAATTCATTTTCAAGTGACAGTTATTATATTCATCTTGTCTAGATTACCATGTTTGGTAGGAGAAAATTGAGGGCTAAAATTCGACTAAAGGTTTTGTTCTAGGTCATGGGGCCAAGACCCCAAGTCCTGCACCCTTTTCACACACTGGCTGCCTTCTTGTCATAGAACCCAGGTCACATAATGTCATAATGTCTACTGGTAAATAGACATAAAAACCTTACTTAGTTCATATGAATTGAAGAGATAAGGAAATAATAATTCCTTTCTGAAAATTACTAACAAGTGTAAGTAGTCACTAAATCACATCATGATCATATCAGTGTGTGTGTGTTTGTGTGTGTGTGTGTGTTTTGCAATAAGGTCTCACTTTGTAGTTCAGGCAGGCTGGCCCTGAACTCACTGTATAACCCAGGTTAGCCTTGAACTCACAGCAATCCTCCTGTCTCTGCCTCCCAAGTTCTGGAATTACAGGCATGAGCCACCATGTCCTGCACTGTGGTATGTGGTACTGATTGCTGGTGGGCATGAGTCACCACACCTGGTATTGTTGTATGTGGTTACCAGGGATCAAACCAGGGACTTTGCGTTTGCTAGGCAGACACTGGAACCACTGCTCTAAATATCCAGCCCATAGATTTTTTTTTAAAAGTGCTAACTTTGCCAAATAATATTGACAGCTCTGAGTATGGATATGTCTGTCTCATCATATTTTCACCAATATGTAATACTATTATTTTTTTCTTTTTCTATGAAATCATGACTTCTTTAGTCTTAATACTTGGGGTTTGCTTTTTATGTATAATGTGAAGTGAGACACTGCTTCCTAATTCACTGTTTTATCTTTCCACTATTGTTGATTTTCTCCTGATTCTCAAAGAATATTTATTGAATTTAGCACCCAATTATTTATTTTTATTCTAAGTAAAAAATAAAAGCAGGTTAAATGTAACTTTACTTCTGTAAGAAGCATCTGGCAAATTTTGGTATACAATAATTCTTTAAGGTATATATTTAATTCCAGCAGTTATATAGAATAGTATTCTTGGGATGGAGATGTAGCTCAGTAGTTCCACCACCTACCTAGCAAACACAAGGTCCCTGGTTCCATCCCAGTAACTATATACAATGATATGATATTGGGTGTGGTGACTCACGTGGTGAGCAATCGGTAGCACACCCCACAATGCTGGGCAAGATAGCTCATGCCTGTAATCCCAGCACTTGGGAGGCAGAGGCAGGAGGATTGCTGAGTTCGAGGCTTGCCTGGTCTACATAGTGAGCTCAGGGCCAGCCTGAACTATAAAGTGAGACCCTGTCTCAAAAAAAAAGAATAATATTCTTAAAATTTCCTATTGATAATAGGTCTTTTTAAAAAAAGATTTTAGGGCCGGAGGGTTAGCTCAGCAGTTCTGGCACCTGCCTCACAAGCGCAAGGTCCTGAGTTTGATCCCCGGTAACCACATACAATGTTGGGCGTGGAGACTCAAGCCCATCAGCAATCAATACCACATACCACAGTGCCGGGCGTGGTGGCTCACATTTGTAATCCCAGCACTCGGGAGGCAGAGACAGGAGGATTGCTGAGTTCAAGGCTTGCCTGGGCTACATAGTGAACTCAGAGCCAGCCTGAACTACAAAGTGAGACCCTGTCTCAAAAAAAAAAAAAAAAAAAGATTTTATATTTGCATCATCAATGTTGTTTTGTGACTACAGGATATGAGCTATAAATTATCTGCTAATCCCAAACTCCCTTTCCTCCTTCCAGCTGCCAACCTCCAGCTGCCAATAATGGAGGTTAGTCAGTCCACCTCCACGTCAGTAACAACACTTTAGCACCAAAGCCCAAGTAGTTTGAAGCCTATAAGTGAAAGAACTGGGATTCTAGGCTGAAGAATTCCCTCAGCTGGTTAATGGCAACGAGGGAAGCCAGCTTCCTCATTTTAGTCCCACCACTTCTGCTCAGTATCTGCTGCAAACCCAGAACTACCTTGTCCAGGATTTCTCAGAATATACTCCGTAGACCACAAGACGTTCAAGGAGTTCAGAAGGTCACATGCAGAAAAAATAGCAGAGTTCTTGACTATGCAAGTCTGTTCTGTTTAAATAAACTGAGACTCTTTGAAGGGGAATTAAATATGCAAGCTCTCAGTTTTATTGATTATAGAATGATTTATTGAGCTTCACACAAAATGAATATTCAGTGGGACATAACTAGGCAAATGGTTAAATGCTTAGGAAACAGTTGTAAGGAACTTGCTTCAGATAAAAGTAGTGAGAATATACGCTGAAGATGAGGACTTTTTACCCTGATGAATGAACTTCAAGCAAGCAGTTATCTATTTCATCTAAAAGATGTAGCATCTAGGACCCAGTGAGAGATCCCTAAGAAAGAGATGAGTGTCAACCTGCCTGATAAGGTGGCTACCCTGATGGTGAGGCCTGACTCCCAGATACCACATCAATGAATACACATTAAGAAAACTGATTCAAGTTGTCCTTTTTAGGGGAATGATGGTTACAGTCTTAACTAGGATAGGGTTCCTTCTAAGAGAAGTCTGTCTATGCTTTGCTGTCCAGCTTCTAGAAAAGCTGAAGTAGAAACAAGTAAGCTAAGAAATAAAACAAGTATCACATGCATACAGTTCCAAAATATGTTCCATAGAACCAATGGAGGTCAAGAAAAACAAACAACTAAATAATTTCAGAGTTGTTTTCCACGCCAGAGTATACCTTGAATAGCCAAGCAAGAATAGAACATGTAGTTTGGAACACAGAACTCTGTTCTTCTGGGACAGCTGTTCTCCTGGACACAAGTTCAGAGAACACTGGTCTAAGGTGTATCTTTAAGGTAAATAAGGCCTTATTCTCCTGCTCTTTCACTTCCTTTCTTTCTGTCTCTGTCTGTTCTTTGAGCAGGGAGACCAGAATTTACACATGCAAATGAGAGTCGAAACCTAGGGAAACGAGATGCCCTTGCCAGCAATGCCAGCACTTTTTCAAAGAGCTTTTGAAACTCCTTTTCGGTCATTGTTTCCAGGAATCAGGACACATTCCCTTGCTAATGGCCAAGGTTGACCCTTTGAGAGGGGATTTGATTTGGGGAACAAAACTATGCAAAGTCAAGCCGGATGAGCCACATTCAGGAGGAAGTAAACAAAAGTGGTGAAAAGTGAGGATAAGAGTTTTACCTCCACCTCTGCTCTTTATTAGGGATATGATATTCAGGAGGTCCCTAAGTCCTCCACAACTCAGTGTTTCATCTGTGAAATGGAAATAATCATAAGTATCTCAAAAGACGATCATCATGGTGAAATTAAAAGTGAGATATTTAAGAGATTAGCCTCAAGCAATACAAAAGCATCCAATGGCCTCAGCCAGACTTCGCTTGTTTTTATCGCACGACTCATAAACCACAAGGGAAGGTCATTTTCAAGGAAGCGTCCCAGATTTTAGCCATGGGGGAGACTATGGACCTTCACAGAGAAGTTTCTGTTAGTTCAAGAGTTATTTATATGTATGCAATTTAGGTTGTATTTTTAAGAGATTCAGTGCTTGTTCATATAATTTTATGTAGACAAACATTTGCTGTGTAAACAATTCGTTTCCAAACCTTGACCTATGGGAGAGATATTGAAACATTCTTTTATCATCAGCCACCATAGGAAGGGCCCGGTCAGGTCCTTTTGGGCTACGTTGTTATTTTAACAACTTATTGATAACAGCTGACTTTGTATTATGAGGTTCTTTAGTACTGTAATTTACTGGTTTACTAAAATTGATATAATAATTTCTGTCTGTTTCTTTAACAAGACAATATTCATTGAAACTGAAAGTAACTCTATTGCTTGAAGTAGTATTACACTGAAATAACTCTATAGGGTAGAATATAGTACAATAGAACTGTAAGATAGAAAGAGATCTTAGATATAATTTAGTGTGATGGTCCTGAAAATGCCAATGGTCTTTTTTTTTTGTCCTTATCTTGTTTAAAAATCTGTTTTCCAATTTCTCCCTTTCCCTGGAAACTGGGAAGATAAGACCCTATGTCCATGGGTCCCATTCTCATCTCAGACTGGGGCTGAGGGGAACCTGTAGATGTAAATGAGCTCTAGAATGTATGACAATTTTTGTAAAATAGGAAATATCCAAAGGGAATTTGGTGTGGAAACATAATAGGGCAAAGAATAAATATGATTTGGAAAGAAAATGAAAGAGCATGTATATAAGGGGTGGGGAGTTGCGGGTGGGTAGGGAAGTGGGTAAAAATGAGAATTAACTTGTTTCATATAAGGGTACAAATTCCCCAGTGTTGTATGTGATTGTGAGCTGTATATAAAATGTACCAATAAAGAATTTAAAAATATATATATCTCAAGTTTGCCTCAGTCTCAACCACTCTCTCATTTCAAAACCAAGTGTTTCCTTTATTTTGTTTTATTTTACTTTTCAATGGTGCTGAGGACCAAACACAGGGCCTCATGCATGCCAGGCAACACTGTACTACTTCCCAATATTGCCAGCCTTTTTATTTGGAGATAGAGACTATATGGCTGAGGTGCTCCTTAAACTTTCAATCCTCCTGTCCAGCTTCCTACTGAGATTACAGGTATATACTATTTCCCAGCATGTTTCCTTTATTATCTGAATATTTCAGTATCCTTTATCACTTGGATTTGAAAACCACAGTTTATTCTATTTCCGGTATTTCATGTACATAAAAATTGAGGCCAGTGATATTTTGTGACCTAACCAGGGTCATACAACCCATTCATGGACAAATGATTTTCCTCCCATCTCCTAATTTCTAGTTCCTGTCCCTTTCTATTTTATCATATGGTCACTCATCGAAGTCTGACCAGTGTTAGTTATTTGAAACAAAATCTGTTTTACAAAATGTAGTGCAGTTAATTTACTTATAAGGAAGAAGCTAGATGGATATTATGGGGGGGGGTGTTGAGACAAAGTCATGCATTGTAGTGCAGGATGGCCTTGAACTCACTGTGGAGTCCAGCCCTTGAACTTATAGTGATCCTCCTGGCTCAGTTTCCTAAGTGTTATTATAGATTTTGTGTTTTGAAGGCAAATAACCCATGTTTCCTGTAAGAATATTTGAAGGAAAGATTTTATCAGCAGGATCTAACAGAGATTTCTGTGAAGAACCATAAAACTTAAAGCTGGGACTATTGACAAATCCATATTTTACAACCAAATACTAATCTGATATTATGATAGTTCAAATTGAAGTTATGTTCAGCTACTATAATAAACACTAATGTTTATTGAGTTCAGGAACTGTGCTGTTTTCTTTAATCTCTGTCATAATTCTGTGAAATAGGCTGATGGTTATCAACATTTTATACATACAGATATCAAACTTTGATTTATCTTGGCCTCAGTCACACAACAGATAAGCAGGAGAGGGGGCACAGGAACCTATGTTTTACCACAAAGCCCAAGTCCTTTGCCACATGCCTCACAGTCAGCTCCCCAGAGACAGCTGTGATGATAACACAGCTAATGTGGAAAAGCCTTACAGTCCTCCTGTATCTCATTTTCATTGTAGTGTCACCAGCCCATATCTCTGTCATCACTGAGCAAATGAATATCACAATGAACAGAAATTAGGAACATTGCTTTACATATGTATGTTCAAATACAGATCATATATATTTTACCTTCCTAGGAGTTACCACCAGCCTGAGCTGCCATATCACATGGAGGGTGACAGTGTGTCGTGTGCCCTTGTGTTCCTCAAAAAGGAACACAAGGCCAGAGATTTAGCTCAGTGGTTCCAGTACCTGCCTCACAAGTGCAAGGTTCTGAGTTCAATCCCCGGTAACCACATACAATGCTGGGCATGGTGACTCACACCCACCAGCAATCAATACCACATACCACAATGCTGGACATGGTGGCTCACGTCTGTAATCCCAGCACTGGAAGGCAGAGACAGGAGGATTGCCTGGGCTACATAGTGAGCTCAGGGCCAGCCTAAACTACAAAGCGAGACCCTGTCTCAAAAAAAGAAAAAAGTCCAACCGTACCCTCTGCATAGTAGAACTTCAAAATAGGTAGACTAAGGTAGGAGGCTTTGCTTTCATTTGTTACTGCTGGCAACTATGTGATAAACATTTGTTTAAATTAAGTAGTTACAGATAAATCAATAAGGGAATTATCTTATTGTTAATATTTTCCATCTTAGTGAACATTTCCCATTGGACATCCCATTAAACAAGACAACGGGAACTGTTATCTTTCATAGGACAGTGAAGGACCAATGAGTTTCCATAGTCAACCTAAGAATCTATGAAGTTAAAGAGGAAGTAAGGAAGCCAGAAAAGAGATTCAGGCAGTGGATCTCAGAAAGAACTTTAATGCTTTACTGTTGAAGTTCTAGAACAACATGCTGAAGAAGTTTGGTTACAACTTGTAAGTAAATATCTCTTTGCATTTTCTGAGTTCAGTTCACTTTACAAGACCATCCTGCTACTCCATGTAAAATCAGACAGGAATATCAAATTGATAAAAGTGTGGACATACCAAGGACTTTCTATGGAAAATAAAATAGGAGTCTTTAGCAGGATATCTATGCAAATGTAGATTGGATTCAATAAATATGTAAGAAGCAATATCTGGGCTTATAACACCTAGACTTCTCCCTAGGACCATCACATTGACCATCCAGGATAAATATGGAAAGATTACAAGTACAAACAGTTCCAGTAAAACCAGACATCAAACCAGTAGAAGCTGAGAAAACAGGTAACAGAATGAAATATACATAAAGTTTTCATGATAGGGAAAGGTTTCTGGTTAGTGTTGAATGTGATGCCCTGGACAAATAGGAAAAGGGCAAATGGCATTAACACCAGCTCCAGTGTTCAGACCTTCTGTGGTCCTAGGAAACCAGTGGGGGCTTCCATGCACAGTGGTGCTACCAGGATTTAGCTCAGTAGGTCTGGCACATGCCTCATAAATGCAAGGTCCCAAGTTTGATGCCCAGTACAAAAAAAAAAAGTCAATGCTAACAGATGTCTGGGAAGAGCTGAGAGCAAAACTGGTGGTATGGAAACTGACGTGGCCTCAGCCCTCAGATGGGCAATGCTGTGGGGCAGAGGAGGAGGCAGCCTCTCACACAGATTGACAGCGGCCTTGACCAGGTGCAAACGGACAGTGAGAAAGGACGGTGACTGTCAGCTTTCTTGCCTGAAAAACTAGAAAAATCAAACATGCTTTCAGAGAAAAAGATTTGTAGTACAGAGCCAATTTGCACTGTTACAAGAATGAATTAAAAAATTAAAAATCAGACCTGTGAATCACTAGGAAAATTGTAGATAAAATAGCCTAGATGACTGAAATTTTCTCTTGCAATTCATCATTGTAAGGGTATTCACTGGGGACAAACCAAAACATGCTCATCTATATATAAAACCAGCCAAAAATTTCTCTAAATACCCTTATAACTGATAAGTCCAGCTTTAGAGGTCCTTGAAGACTATACAATTTTTCTTACATTTGTAAAATGAATAGAAAACGATGACAGTCATTTTAAAATGTAGATAGACCATGGATATATTTTTTCTAGGGCAAGTAATATTTTGAAGGGCCAAATGATTAAAACCTTACTGAGCACACTATTTATTTTGTGCTCATTCTTTGCTTTCCTATTTATTTTTGGTTTTTAATTTCTCATGCTCTGTCTACTTATGCATCAATTGTGGATTAATTTAAAAAATGATATTTCCTCCCCCCCAAAAATCAATTCAGTATTCCAAACAAATAAGACCAAATCTCATCAAAATAAATCAAAAATCTTCTAGCCATATTGAATTCCTTTCTTTTTTAAAGTGTGATGCTAAAACTGCCTCTGGAATTCACTTCCTGCAAATAGAATCCTCTTATATTAAGAGTCTCAGGAACTTAGTTCATTAGTGAATGGCAATGTAGCCACATATTATCCTCAGTTTGAGTTTTGCTTCTGTCCTAAGTCTGTATCACTGGGGATTTTGATCTGAAGTTGAGAAGGAACAGGGCTGTAATGTGTGAAAACGCATTTCTCTAAATTGCACTCACTAAAAGTATCACTTCCTATCACCAAGAGCAAACTAGAATGCATAATCATTCTTTTGGTTATGTTTTGAACAGTCCCTGTGAAAAAAACATGAATAAAATTCCATTTCCTTGAGAAATTTTTTTTTAAATTTAAAAGACCATAAATGAAATTTCAAAAATTATTTTGCAAAACTAATCTGATACATTTTTATCAGGTCTTTTAAATTTATTCTCCCACTCTAAAAAGTATGAGTTTTTTTTTCTCTAATGTAAACTGCCAGGTATACCCCACCAGAATATTCCCCAAAACTCATATAACTTGAGTTGCTGTGCCTATTTTTCTCAGTATTCCAGGGTGACATTTAACAAAGTACTTCTCATCCTGTGCTCTACGAAGATCTGAAAAAACATTTGGGACCATAACAAAATTATCAGATTGTTAAGGTGAAAGACAGGAATGAGACTTTTTTTCCTGTCCAATAACAGAGTAAGATATCAACTGCCTTCAAACATCAATCAAACAGAATTGATTCTGAAGTTTATCTCTTCACATTTATGAAGCCCGTTTGGTGAGTCATGATCACAAAACCCATCAGAATCCATTAAATTCATTGTCAATGCCAAGAAATGGCCTATGAGATCTAGGACTGGTGGTTCCTTGGTCTTCATTTTCCTATGGCAAGTTGGCAGCCCATGTCAGATTTTCAGGGCACCGTCAGTTCTTTCCACGGAAGGACCTGTTTCATTTCTGATCCACACATTCCCATAATTGTCTGATCATAGTGTAGTTTATAATAGCTCTTTATTTATTTCCTACTCAATGAAAATGAGCTTATTGAGCCTTTTCTTGAAGACAGGATGAAGCAGAGAATATCGAACAAGGAAGGATAGAGAACAAAGTCCAAAGGAACAAGTTCCTAGAGATAGAAACAGACTTTGACCCTTGGGAATTCGATGTAAGATCAGTATAGCACAAATCTACCACGTGGAAGTTTGCCAGTCTTAATCAACTGAGTATGTACAGGGCAAGACTGGTAGCCCTTTTGTTGTTTCTGAAATCTGAACTGCTTTTAGAAGGAAGGGCTGGAATGTTCCATAAGAACTTGGAGCTTGGGACAGAGGGGCATGGCACACACTCAGTATGGGCTATTTAAAACCAGTCCCTTGGCTTCCCTCTGTGCTTCTAAATGCGTGTAATCACATTACCCTGCAGCAGCCGGTAACTATTTCTATAACACTGTCCAGCATCTGTGCTTGTTGTCGTTGGGTTCACCCAACAAAAATAAAGTGAAGATGTGGGAACTGATTAGATTGATCTATCCAGGTTTTCTGTGAGACAGCTAATGTTTACCTAATGGTAGAATATGAAGAGTTGTGAGACTGAGACTTTTGAATTTTATGGACTGGTCTATTTATCCTAGGTAGATCGCTTCTCGGCCTTTTGGCTAAGATCAAGTGTAGTATTTATCCTAGGTAGGTGCCTCTGTACTCAAAAAGATGCTTTTGAGCTGTTTATTCATTGAAGAAATGAGCAACATAAACACTGTTTGTCATTTTCCAGGAACAGAAAATTTTCATCCTATGGAAAGTTCCCAGATTCAGAGGCTTTGCCCCTTTCAGTACTAAAGAGGGTTTATCTTTTTAAACTTGTTTGATATGCTAACATTCCTCTAAGCACGCTGTTGGTCATCAGTCAAACAGATAAACCCCTTAGGAATAGTCCACTCAATTGTTAATCACTCAAAAACATTAGCCAGGGGAAGGACATTACATTGTTACATAACATCTAAACACCTTATCAAGTTTGTAAATTTAAATAGTCAAACCAATTTTGGGATTTTACTCAGACAAAACAATTGATCAAATAACTTTTTGCTTTATGTAAAAATTTTAAACCATATCATTTATAAAACATGTAATCACTTGCAGAATACTGTGCCAAGAGTTTTAACTACTTAATCTTATTTATCTCTGATAAAAACCTTTCAAGTATGTGTTAAAACCTCCATTTTGCAGATAAGGAGACTGAGGCTAAGTAACCTTCAGTATTTTATACAAGACTACATGTCTAAATTCTAGTAAGCAGTGGGTGTTTGCCTGCGTGCGTGTGTGCGTGCATGTGTGTGTGTGTATAGATAGATGATAGATGATGGATAGATAGATAGATAGATAGATAGATAGATAGATAGATAGATGATAGATAGATAGATAGATAGATAGATAGATAGATAGATAGATAGATAGAAATATAAAACCATATAGCCAAAATGGTCAAGTAAGACAACCCTCCCCAAAAAAGCCAAAGACTTGGGCCCTAAATCACGTAATCAAGATAGCCCAAGCTCAGTGTATCAGCGATTGACTTACTCTCCCTTGGCACCATTTAGCTACCAACACAAGTCTGTTGCCTGATACCTGAACACTGTGAGACTTCTTGACCCTCATATTTTTCTCTAAGAACTAGAACTCCAGTTGCCAGACATTACACAACCAAATAAATTACACACATTACATGCTTATATAGACAATTACACACATTACATCATGCTTATATATATATATCTGTCTTCTTGGTCAAATATTGTTTTTTAGGCACTGACTGAATATGTGGTTCCCTCATGGCCAACTCAAAACATACTGCAAAGAATAATCCTCTGCGATATCCTATATTAATATTTTCTTTCCCTCCTTGTAAGGAGACTAGTTATAAATTAGATGAGATTAGAAAGCAGTCTTTTGTGAATTGATATTTTAAGGAATTACCTAGAAAGAACCATTTTCCTTTTTTTTCTCCCCCACATGGTAAATCATACAGAGTAACAGCCTGCCCCAGATCCCTGAGAGACAACATCTTGAGCGCATATGTTATGCTGGGCTCTGTATTGACAAATGCAAACTCCAGAGCGAAATAATCAAAGTTCCCAAGTTAAAAATGAAAGTAAAATAGTGGAATGGAATTGGGATCCTTGTTGCAACATCCCAACAACTTCATAAATAAGCATTAAAGTAGACAGCATTACAGGTTAGCAAATTTATCATTGCAAGAATCAATCTGTACTGTTGGTATAAAGTTGCAAACAAACCCAATCTACCTCTCACTTTACCGATATCCTCTTTCTTTTCAGAGATACCAACACATTCAACAAAATTAAAATTGAGTTCATTTTACTAGAAGACTCATCCAAATATATGCCATATTAAAAATAGTCACGATATAAATATTTCTCACAAGAGCTGCAGCGATGGTGTGAATAAAAAACTCCCTTCTGAGATTTCAGTGAAACCAGATCTCACAAAGGATCTGAAAAAAAACAAAACACAAAAACAAACAGACACACACAAAGAGACACACAGTTAATCCAGCTCAGCATAACAGTCACTATTTTGACTCTATCTGATGAAGTACAATATTGCTCCTTCCCAGATGAAGTGAGAGAGATGAGTCTGCTACAGGTTTCTCATATAATGTTCAGGGCTGGAGGGTATCTAAGCATCAGTAGCCACTAATAAAAAATCCAAAATTCTAAATGCAGCAAAATGTTAGCACTGTCAAATGGCCAAACATGCAAGAGAAATCTGTCTCTCTCTCTCTCTCCGTGCATTTCTACCAATACATACAACGCCCCAAATACACTCACTGGAATTTTAAAATCATAAATTAGATATCAAAATGCTTACGGGCCTTACAGTGAGATAACATCAGGAGGAACGGTGCGTGGAATGGATCTGGCATTCTCACATAAAGCATTATCTTTGGTACAAGTACACACAGCAGGGCATTTTGGCTTCGTTGGTTTCTTCCCCTCAGTCAGCAAAAGCGCAGATAAGAGACATAGGCAATAAGCAATTCTTTTCAGGGGGATGCAGGCATTTCCCATCCTTTTGCTTCTTTCTGATTCCATGGAGTCGAAAAAATATCCCCACACATGAACAGGGCTTCTGGAATTCGGATGGTGATTGTCTTGCTCTAAGAACAGGTCACACAGAAGTCCACC
Source organism: Thryonomys swinderianus (assembly GCA_004025085.1). Classification (NCBI taxonomy): domain Eukaryota; kingdom Metazoa; phylum Chordata; class Mammalia; order Rodentia; family Thryonomyidae; genus Thryonomys; species Thryonomys swinderianus. The sequence continues at coordinate 23,438 of PVIC010015618.1, forward strand.
CTTTTCCTCTGCCTCTGTATCTCTGCTTTTCAAAACAGGGACCTGCAGCTGATTCGTGAGCAGCTCCTCGCTCCAGCAGTGCGCTGCTTCAGGGAACAGACCTGTGAGGTGCTGGGAGATGGGAGCGATCCAACTGCTGGAGGAAGAGAGCTGACTTGCATCACAGAAAACACTGAGCACAGACCAGCCTTCGAAGGCAAAGTGAAGTGATGTAACAGAGAATAAACAGCTTTCTGCTTTCACCGGGAGGCCCTTTAATTGTTACCAAAAATAGGACAGCATTATGTCTTATTAGTGAGTGGGTGGGCAGGTGGGAGGGAGCCGTCATCTTGCATAGGATCTCGGCAGGCTCGGGAACCTCTGGGAATTTGCTTTTCATTGTACAAACAAACCAGTAAGAAAAACTAGCTTCCAAGCCAGCCCTTCCTGGAAAAATGAAGTTAAACGAAACTCTCCACAGCATTCAGCTAAAGCCTTGATATTTCTCGCTGAGTCCACCTGGCCGAGGCCATGGGTGGAAGACAAATGTGAACACATGGAGAATTTCACTTCCAGGGGACAAATGTGGATGAATGCTTTCCTGACACTGATCAACTGTCATGAATTATTGATTTTCATAATCCTCCCAGTCCCTGCACATGATCTGGTCCCTCCTCCCAGGACCAGCGAGGGCAAGAGAAGCGCAGACCACCTCTGAGTGGGACCCACCCTGCTCACTTCTCGCACCCTCCCTCTCTTCTTTGGCAGTAGCACCAGAAGCCTGGAAAGAACTCTTTGCCAGCAGGAGGCAACCAACTTTAGCTTCCTGGGGCTTTGCAAAAGGCCTGGCTCAACCCAGGAGCTGTGTTATGGGGGGAAACACTAGACTGGGATCTGAAACCTGGCTTGGAGACCCCAGTTCTGCTGGAAAGTAGCTGATTTTACGGACGACTATTGCCCTGTCTGTAAAATGGGGATGCTAAGATACATGGGGTGTAATCATTATGAAAGTTAAGTGAAAGTGGTAGGCTGTTTTACTGGCATGCCTAATGGAAAACAAGATGCACCTTTGGAAAAGGAATTTCATTTAGGGAAGCAAAAAACAAGAGATGTTGGCTTTGAGCTAGGTGGTCTAGTCCAAGAGGGTGGGAAGACTCAGGATGGAGGGACAGTGGGGAGACAGAGCCCTTGCTCCTCTTCCCACACTGAAGGCAGCTATCCTTCAAGCTGGCACAGCCAGCCTGGCCACGGTCTTTGCTGCTCCTGCTTCTTGGAGACTGCAAAATTGTTAAAAGAACTGTTTGAGGGCCGGAGGATTAGCTCAGTGGTTCCAGCGCCTGCCTCGCAAGCGCAAGGTCCTGAGTTCGATCCCCGGTGACCACATATAATGCTGGGCGTGG
>PVIC010015618.1:24916-35054 GCA_004025085.1 Thryonomys swinderianus
CCTCGCAAGCGCAAGGTCCTGAGTTCGATCCCCGGTGACCACATATAATGCTGGGCGTGGAGGCATGCCCACCAACAATCAATACCGCATACCACAATGCCGGACGTGGTGGCTCACGCCTGACATCCCAGCACTCGGGAGGCAGAGACAGGAGGATTGCTGAGTTCGCGGCGGCTTGCCTGGGCACCATAGTGAGCTCAGGGCCAGCCTGAACTACAAAGCGAGACCCTGTCTCCAAAAAGCAAAAAAAAAAAAAAAAAAGAACTGTTTGAGCAAAGGTGTGACTATGCTATAATCCCATCTTTACAAGCTTGAGGCATTCCCTCCTGCCCCTCCCCTCTTGAGGCTGACCCAATACTAACTCTACTCACTTATTTAACTCTGTGCCTCAGTGAGGGGAGAGCAGGGGCAGGTGGTGCTCGTTCTCATATTTGATAACTTTCTGCTTCAACCAGGGGACCTAAAGCTGCGTGAAGGTGGAAGCCCTCCTGTGATAGCCACATGCCTGGGAAGCATCGCGGACACAGAGGACAGGCAGCGTGGCTGCGAGAGGACAGCACTGTGTCTTATTAGTGAGCGGGTGGGCAGGTGGGAGGGAGCCATCATCTTGCCTAGGATCTCGGCAGGCAGCATTACAGGTTAGCAAATTTATCATTTAAAATTTACCATAGAACACACAGGCTATTTGTGATGACCACATGTCTTGCCAAATAAACTTCACACTGCACCTCAGAGTTTTAGTAAAGGACTTAGTCAAGGAAGTCATGGGGCAGTTCCCTACAGAGGCAATGACTGAACCAAAACCCAGGTAAAGAATGAAGAAAGGTGTTGTTGAGAGGAGGAAACAGCACGTGCAAAGGCCCACCCAGGACCTAGAGAGCAATGACAGCTTCGGGCAGAGAAGTTATATTGCCTGGTGTGTGCCTTTCAAGGATTTGTGAATATGCTGGTTTTTGTAAGGTAGAAAAATAAAGAAAATATTTCAGTCCAATTGTTTTTTGAGACAGGGTCTCGCTTCGTAGTTCAGCCTGGCCCTGAGCTCACTATGTAGCCCAGGCAAGCCTCGAGCTCAGCAATCCTCCTGCTTCCCGAACTCAGCAATCCTCCATCCTCCTGCCTCCCAAGGGCTGGGATTACAGGCATGAGCCACCACTCCCGGCACTGTGGTATGTGGTATTGATTGCTGGAGGGCGTGAGTCACCACACCCAGCATTTTTTGTGGTTACCGGTATTGAACTCAGGACTTCGTGCTTGCTAGGCAGGCACCAGAACCACCGACCTAAGTCTCTGGCCCAAGAGAAATCAACTTTTAAAGTAGATTCTACTAATGGTTCACTGTCAAGGAGAAGAGAGTATATGATAGTGTTATTAGAAAGTGATCTACGGACAAGCCTCACATTAAACAATAAAAGTTGCTTAAAAGTTCACCACATGTCAGATTTTCTATAAACAGAATCCCACATCCAGTGCATAGTGGAAGCTTACTCCTTAAAATAATTGTGTGGAGAAAATTTATGGAAGATTTTTTTTTTTCACAGTCGTCCCTAGTTACCTGATTTGTAAATGACATGTTTTGTTAAAGAACAAAGATACAGAGACCTTTCAGGCAACTCAGAGATCATAATCTTTGTGTATACACATGGGGAAACTGAGGCACTGAGATCACAAAGATCCCTACTGGAAGAACCACCACCCATGTGGAGTGAAACAGTGACAAATATTTGGTTAAAACCAATGGTGTAGTCAAACAGGATCCTTTATTCCCCACAGTTCACTTTGAAAAGTAACGGATTATCAAACTTGATCAGCCTGTGAGAGTGCAGACACTGTCAAGCGGTCTCTCTTTTTGACTTGCTGAAGAGGGGAGGGCAGTACATGAGGGAAAGAAATCATTCACCTACTGTTCGCTCTGCAGCTGTATTTATCTGGCTGTTTAGTTTGTCAGTTCAAGTGGAAAAAGGACCATGGAGGGGGAGCTCTAAGGACAAATTACAATGGGCATTCTGAAAAGACAATAACTTTTTCTTTCTCTATGGCATTTAAAAGACCAAACTTGAATTCTTTATTCATTTAAAACACCCACCAATATCAGGCACAGTTTTACCACGTGACGCAGGTTGCTGACAGCTTTTCTGGGAACAGGCTCCAGAATCGACTCTGAGGAAGGGGCCAGGGTGGTGAAGGCAAGTTGCTCCGTGGAAATCTTGAGCAGCGTGAGCTTGGGACAGAGGCTGTAGTGCTGACAAGCCCCTCCCTGCCCTCCACCTCAGGAAGCCAGGCGAAGCACAGAGGGCTTGGAGGAAGCAAGCTGGTATAGGACTAGAAGTTTCTACCCACTCAGGGGCCTTCAGATACGGTTGGCAACCCACCTGTGGATCGTGCGGGCAGCCTGGGGGATACAAGGGGCCTCACAGGAAGACAGCAGCGCCAGAAGGAGCCCCAGGAAGCTGGGAGCCCGGCTGAGGCTGCCTGGTGACCACGCTGAGATGTAGAAGAGCAGCTGAGAGGGACCAGGACAAGCGGTGCACTTTGCCAACAGTGTGATCACGAACCTAGTTAACCTTCCTGAGCTATTGTTTTCTTCTCTGTGAAACGAGGACAGTAATAGTATGTCTCACATAAGAGTTGAGAGAATTAAATAAGAATGCATCTAAAGAGCTTAGTGTGAGGTTTGACTCATGGGAAAAATTTATCATTGTCATCACCATCATTTTTTTTTGTGGTTGCAACAGGACTTGAATTCTGAACATGTGACTCTGGGTACTTGGAAAGGAAACCATTCAAAAAAAAAAAAAAAGATTGGCTAACAACTACATCCACTACAGGAAGCAGCACGTCTGGACAGGATGACAGTCTGTGGCAGTAACAAGGGTCCAGCCGTAGAGTCCACTAGTTTGGGTGACTGACAGCATCGATTTTGGCCCGAGGGCAAAGTCCAAAATTGAAGAAAAAGAAGGTGGCTGGGAAGACAGAACGCAGGTTCCTTTCACCCCAGCAGTGTTGAACACGTGTAGGTCATACAGGGACAAAAGGAATCTGTCTGGGGTCCCTGCAGAAGGGGCCACCTCTAGTCTCGGGCACCATCGCGTTGCATGTGGAGGCTGGAGGAGCTTTGCATCTGGCTCCCCAGCAGCTGCGCCAGAGATAGGAGACAAACCACGTCCCCTCCAGGCTGAGGCTTACATACCACCTGCACTTTTTCTCCCTGACAGCTTCGCAGCTTTGGGGGCCCAAGCGGGGTTGACAGCCTTGCAGACACCGGGGGAACTGACAAGTGATCACCACGGGAACCAGAGCAGAAGAGTGAGAAAATGAGGGACATGGAACAACATTTGGGAGCCCGTGAGCAAAGCTCCCGGACGTTCTCAGAAGACTGGAAGGGGTCTGGGGGGCGGTGCTGCGGGCGGTTCTGGACGAGCGATGAAAGCAGAGTGAGAGGAACAGCCTGTGCCGTGGGTACGATCCCAGTTTTCCCTTCAGGCTGGTGTGGCCTAGGAAACACACTCTGTGCAAGTAAACACATCATTATTGGGAGCCTTGAAAGATCAAGCCCGGCCTCCCTCCTCTTCCAAACCTTACGACAAGTAAGCTGGTGTCACTTTAAGCAGCTTTTTCAATAGAATGGGGCTTTTGAAGCTGTGAGTCAGATGCAATAGCTGTTTGGGAAATTAATCTAATGAGTATAAACAGAATTTTAAAAAATGAAGCAGTTTGGTTTTTTTTTTTTTTTTTTTGAGACAGGGTCTCGCTTTGTAGTTCAGGCTGGCGCTGCGCTCACTATGGTGCCCAGGCAAGCCGCCACGAACTCAGCAATCCTCCTGTGTTTGCCTCCCGAGTGCTGTGATGACAGGCGTGAGCCACCACGCCCGGCACTGTGGTATGCGGTGTTGATTGTCGGTGGGCGTGAGTCTCCACGCCCAGCATTGTATGTGGTTACCAGGGATCAAACTCAGGACCATGTGCTTGCAGGGCAGGCGCTGGAACCACTGAGCTAAATCTCCGGTCCCTATCACTGTAACTTCTGTCTGCCTCCTTTTCCACACTGACAGTAGAAATAAAATATCATTTTTGCATTATTGAATTAGAATTAATGATAATGTGTGTGGAGGGTAAATCCCAAAGACATTCAACTACTAATGGTTCTTCCAGAATTACATGCAAAGGGGAGAAAGTGAGCGGAGTGAGCAAAGGGTCAGATCCCTGTGAAATAGTGTCACTTAGGACTTTTCAGTGGCAAGGAAATGACACTGACTAGGCCAATGTAATCATAAAAGTACCTGTTGCCATGGAGATACAGTGACTCCAGAAAGCAAGGGTGGACTGACTAACCAGGCTTACAAAGGGAAGAGCTTGTGAGAGTCAGGGAGTTTCCATGGCAGAAGCCAACAGTGTTCTCAGGTGAATCTAGTCCAACCAGTCACATCCTCTTGTTCTTCTCCAAAGGGAGAATCTTGACGTTTGAGCTTGGGTCAGGCTCCCATGCTTCTGCCAGGGGGAGGCAGGGTGCCTCTACTGGCCACCACACCACGGCTGCACATCATGGGGATAGGGTGTTTCCTGAAGGAAAATCTGGTGCTGCTACAAAAAGCAGAGGATGGACACTGGATAGGTAAAATAAAGGATCACTCATACTGTAATTCTGCGGGGTCTGTTAGATGATATCATTTGCTTCTTCTCAAGCCGATTACTCCAAATCCAACTCCATGATTTAAAAAAGAAGTGGCCAGAAGACAATTTAGATAAACATCTATGGATAATTTCTAAAAGGACAGCTAAACCAGGGTGTCCCTAACTTTGAAATTGGGATTTTTATGTATTCTGGTCCAAGAAAATACAATTCTGGCAGTAATAATGAAAGTTGATACTCACATAAATGCCCTTTTTGTGTCAGTTGCTATTGTAAAGTGCTTTATGTGGGGCTTGGGATTTAGTTCAGTGGTTCTGGCATCTGCCTTGTAAAGTGCACGGCCTCGAGTTGGATCCTCGGTACCACATACCACAGTGCTGGGTGTGGTGGCTCAGACCTGTAATCCCAGCATTTGGGAGGCAGAGACAGGAGGATCGCTGTGAATTCGAGAATAGCCTGGGATACAGTGAGTTCAGGGCCAGCCTGAACTACAAAACGATACCGTGTCTCAAAAAAAAAAAAGTTTATGTATATTAACTCAGTTAATCCTCACAACACTCCCATGGGCTAAATCTTACCATGTTATTATTTCCTCCATTGTTACAGAAAAAGACGCAGAAGCCCAAGAGGTTAAGTAGCTTACCCAAGGTCCTGCAGGTAGTAAGAGGTGGTGTCCCTGGTGTTACCCTGCTGAATGCCACCTTTGTTGGGCTCTAGGAATGAGAGGCCGGGTGCTGCTTTGGAGGCCACTGGCGCCTCTCTGGTGAGGCACTGCGATTATACTACAATTTCCAGCATGCAGTGGGCTAGCTATCATCTTAACCCCTTCTTCACCAAAAGCTTCTCACAGTTTTGGGTGAAATCTTTTCAATGGCAAAAATTTGATCTCCCTAAAGGATAACTATGAAATTGAGGCATGAATACTGATCTAAGTAGCAATAAATGAAGTTCCAAATTAAAATAACCTCCTTTTCCAGTGTTCAAAGGGAGACACTGGACATTACCACAAAGAAAGATTTTTTGATCTAGAAAGGTATGTGGAAGTTTCAAAGCACTGATTCTCAAAGTTGGCTGCACTTTGGAATCAGCTGAGGAACTTAAAAAAAGAAATTTGACTTCTATCAAAAAAATCATATTCCTAGAGATTCTAATTCAAATGGTCTGGGATGTGAATTTGTTTTTTTTTCAGTATTACCTTTTATTTTGGGCTCTGGTGTAGACTTCAGCTCCTCAACAGTATGCTTAGCATTTATGTTTGGAATATGAGAAACCTCTGACTGTTAGATCATTGCTCTTTTGGTATAAATCAGTTTTTTCCATAAGTGTATGAGAGGGACAGGATAATTATAATAGTTGACATGTCTGTATGCAAGGTTTCATCTATATTTTAGTACTATATTTATAAGAAATAAATACATATATATTATCAAGTATGACCTCTAGTGTGTGTGTGTGCATATATGTGTGTGTGTGTGTATATATAATGTATGCAATATAATATATAATATATATTCAGGTATTACACCATTGTATAACTCCATGATGTATAAGTATATTAATCTTTCACCTATACAAATTAATGAGAAAATCACTTTTGGGATGTGAATTTTAAAAGTTCTCCATGCAATTCCAAAGGGTTTTGCAGGAAGTCCAGCGTCCCATGCAAGAGATCCTCCTGGGGAGCAGCAGGGAGGAGCAGACAGAAAAAGGGGGAATGTGAGCAAGAGCCTCTGCAGGGAAGGAAACAGAGGCCAGGTAGATAGATTTCGGACTGGGTAGAATAGATAGTTTCACTAGGCTTTGGGGCATATAGTTTGCTGATACCTGGCCCTAGGGTAATTAGGGCAGGTGTGTAGTGGCTCTGGAGGGTAAGAGCTGATTGGAGGATTTTAGGGGGATGCGCTGTTTGCTTGGGAAAGGTGTGCTCCCTCACAGAGAGGGTCCGCATGGCCCCAGATGTCAGAGTATCAGAATATAGAAAAGAAACAGACGTGCTTTACACTTTCTTCCAACCACACCTCAGGCAGTGGACGACCAGGCTCTGAGAGAACTCAGAGCAGCAGGGATGCCTCAGGACCACCCACTGAGGAGGTGGTTTGTAAGGAAGTAGGGAGACAGTAAACCCTCAAGAGGACTTCAGTATTACTCTACTTAGTTTACCAAGATTTCAAACCTATTTCTGAGTGAAATCCAGGCAAACAGGAGTAAATGCAGCTAGCTTTCCTGCTTAAAAAGGCCTGAAGGAGGAGGGCTGGAGGGTTAGCTCAGCGGTTCCGGGGCCTGCCTCGCAAGCGCAAGGACCTGAGTTCGATCCCCGGTAACCACATATAATGCTGGGCATGGAGACACGTCCACCAATAATCAACACCGCATACCACAATGCCGGACATGGTGGCTCACGCCTGTCATCCCAGCACTCGGGAGGCAGAGACAGGAGGATTGCTGAGTTTGCGGTGGCTTGCCTGGGCACCATAGTGAGCTCAGGGACAGCCTGAACTACAAAGCGAGACACTATCTCCAAAAAGCAAAAAAAAAAAAAAAAGCCCTGAAGGAAGGACCCACAATTATTTTTCTGTTCCTTGACAAGAAGAAATACTTAAAATGGTTTTGTAGAAAAAAAAGTAGGGATATGGTGGGGACTTTTCTGTATTCTTTTAAAAAAAAGTAAGCTTTGTTTTGTTTAATTTTTATTACCAAAGTGAAGTATGTTGAATTTATATCTTTTTGTACCTATCTTCAAAGTTGAATAGAAAGTGAGTTAGCATGGATTGGGGGTTATTGCTTATGTGTCTAAAGGAAGAACTTCTCTAGATTATGCCTGTGACAGAAATTGACCCAGCCTTCCTTTCTTTTCCTGGTTCAAAGGAAAGGAAACAGAGTAATTGATTATAGGGATGATGATAATAATGGTGGTGACAATAATAATAAACTTTTAATTCATGTTTATTATATATCAGTCACTGTTTCAAGTGCTTTAGAGTTTATTACCTCATTTAATCATCCCAACATAGATGTTTGGTTATTTGGAGCCTCCAATTTATAATGAGGAAACTGAGGCTCAGAGAGTTTGGGAGAGTATTATGGTTTCTAGCTAGATGTCTGCCCCTACCAAGCTTCATGCATTCATAGGTGGGCATTCTGGGAGATGATTAGATCATAGGGGGCTGATACTCCTCAGTGGATGAGTCCATTGATGAGTTTATAACTAAATGTGATGTCGGAAAATGAAGCCCAGTTGAGTTAGGTCACGTGGTACATGGTATGGAAAGGAAAATCTCCTTCCTTCCCTCAATGATCTCTCTCTGCTTCATGCCTGGAATGCAATGAGCAAGTCTCCTTTGTCATGTCCTCTTGCCATGCCACCTGCCCTGGAGCCAGACAGCTCTGAACTGAAACATCCTTTAACTGTGAGCCAAAATAAACCTTTCCTCCTTAGAGCTGTGGGTGTTGCGTATTGTGTCTCAGTGAGGAGAGAGTAATCAAGACAGGCTGCTCACCCAAAATATGAGGGGAAGCTGGTTTAAAATTAAAGCACTTAGACATTAGATTCCATATTCTTTTTTTTTTTTTTTTTTCTTTTTGGAGACAGGGTCTTGCTTTGTAGTTCAGGCTGGCCCTGAGCTCACTATGGTGCCCAGGCAAGCCGCCGCGAACTCAGCAATCCTCCTGTCTCTGCCTCCCGAGTGCTGGGATGACAGGCGTGAGCCACCACGTCCGGCATTGTGGTATGCGATGTTGATTGTTGGTGGGCGTGTCTCCATGCCCAGCATTATATGTGGTTACCGGGGATCGAACTCAGGTCCTTGCGCTTGCGAAGCAGGCGCTGGAACCACTGAGCTAACCCTCCGGCCCTAGATTCCATATTCTTAACCTCCTCACAGCACCATCTCCTCACACCGGAGTTGCTTCCTGGAGCAAGAGTGATCTCACCTTATTCACACAAGAGCAGGCAATAGTTTTCTGATTGAAGACCTTGTATGGGTGGAAGGGGCCTTGTGCTAGTCTGAATGTATAACCAGGGTTGACCTGTGGAAAACCCGTGGCATGCGGAGAAGTTGTCTCTGAGATGTGGAAGAAAGATAATAGGCCAAGGTCCATTCTATCATGGGTGAACTGAATGATCTTGGGCACAACTCTTAGCATATATTCTTTTGTCTTCCAAGGAAATTCTTGGGCTGGGTCATCTCCAGAGATGATGTCTATGTAAATTGCTCCTACTAGCAATTCTACTGTGGAGTGATTATTGAAAAGACAAGGAAAATGTTGAGCAGGTCCTTGCACATCTACACAGAAGCACCAAATAACTGTTGGGTGTGCTGAAGAGCTCTAAAAAGCACTGGCTCTAGCTGCCTCCTCCTTCATCTTTGTCTGGTGAATGGATAAACATCCCTGTTGTATATTCTTGGATACCCAAGAAATTTTCATAAGAAGGAAGGAATGATTGTTTAATAAGGAGATATTATAGAAGACCCTGGGAAAAACAAGGGATGACATAGGGTGAGGAATTTTCATAGTTCTGGCCCTAGAATTGCCATTTGGAGTTAAAGATATCAGTTTATAACAGTAACGACTTCCTAGGAGGTATTTATGAAGGTATTAGGGCACTTTGGCTGTACCCTGGATAGGAAATGTTAGCATTTACTGACATTAACATTCTTTAACTCTGTGACCTCCATGCACAATGAAGAAATGTCCCATCCCAGATGCTCTTAGAACATCCACTGACAAGGGGCAAAAGAAGTCCTCATTGTGGATAACACAGCAAACCTCTTTGTGAGATTTTCTGAACATTAGTCAATAATCCATTAACTCACGGAAGCTGAATAGGCCATGTACCAAATCCAAAGCAAATTGACATATATCCTCTGGTGAGAACTATGTAGAGACAATATAGCTGCAGATAAAACATTTCCTTTCCTTCAGCCTCAGTTTATCCATATTTATAGCATTAATGCTATATCACTTTCTAACTGTTCTCCCCAGAAAAGAGAAGCAACTTGTAAAAACAAAAGGCCAGAAATACTTTGTGTTTTTAATTTTGTATATTTCATTTTTTATATTTATCCAAAATGTGTATGGTAAAGTTTGAAGCAAAAGTATGCAAGCTCAAGTGATTCCAGAATATTTTCAATAAATTATGATTTTAAATGTTTAGTATCATCCCTGGAAATATATTTGAATTTTTTCAGAACTAAGCTTCAAATATTCAAGGAAGGGGGGATGGAGATTTAGCTCAGTGGTTCAGTGCCTGCATAGCAAACCAAGGGTCACTGGTTTGATACATGGTAACCACATACAACAATACCAGGCATGGTACCTCATGCCCACCAGCAATCAATACCACATAAGGCAATGCTGGGTGTAGTAGCTCATGCCTGTAATCCCAGCACTTGGGAGGCAGAGACAGGAGGATTGCTGAGTTTGAGGCTTGCCTGGGCTACATAGTGAGCTGAGGGTCAGCCTGAACTACAAAGTGAGACACTGTCAGAATGAAAGAAAGAGAAAGAAATA
>PVIC010015619.1:0-34995 GCA_004025085.1 Thryonomys swinderianus
CGGAATCCACACTCGCGCCGACCCCAGCGTGTGCCGCGGCCCATCCCGGGGACCTGTGGCCTTTTTCTTGTAGGATTTCCTACAGCGGATCCGAGGTCTCTTGGATATGGAACCCCGGCGATATTGAACCTCACCGATATCAGTATTTTAGAATATCGAGCCTCACGGACGAGAGCAGAATGTGTGACGCAGAGCGACAACCGTGGAGAGAAGGAAGGCAGGGCAGTGTCCTGGCTTTACGGGGCCCAGAGCCGTAGAAACGAAGTGCAAAGCCGAGTGTCCGCGGGCCGCGTCTCCCGGACGGCCCAGAGCCGCTTCCCGGCCCGCGCTGTCACGGGCCGCAGAGTCCGGGGCTGCAGCTGCGCGACGCGGGTCCCCATCCGCTTCCAGTCTGCTCCGGTCTCCCCCAGAGACGCTGGCCCGCGGACCTAGGGCCCGTTTCAGCATCGTTATCTTAATTTCATCCCTTCTCCAGAGAAGGTCACATTTGCAGGTCGCAGCTTGTGCAGCTCTTCCTGGGGACCGCGCAGCGACCAGCTCAGGCAGGAAGTTAGGGGGGGCGGGCCCGGGAGGCTTCAGGGGCTCGGGACGGGGAGGAGGCTCTTCTGCGGAGGCGATTTGTGCGCAGAGGTGTTCACTGAGGAACCGGACATTTGGGCACCTGAGGACTGACGTTGCAGAGGGAAGAACGAGGGCACATTTCAGACAAAATAGTCATGATCTTGAGCGTTCTAGAAATATACTGGTAAAGGGAGTCGCTGAGGAGAAAGACAGAAGCACCAGCATCCATTAATGGTTCCGCAGCTGCCCTTTCAAGAATGACACAAGTGTGGGCCGGAGGGTTAGCTCAGTGGTTCCGGCGCCTGCTTCACAAGTGCAAGGTCCTGAGTTCGATCCCCGGTAACCACATACAATGCTGGGCGTGGAGACTCACGCCCACCAATAATCAACACCGCATACCACAGTGCCGGATGTGGTGGCTCACGCCTGTCATCCCAGCACTCGGGAGGTAGACTCAGGAGGATTGCTGAGTTCGCGGCAGCTTGCCTGGGCACCATAGTGAGGTCAGGGCCAGCCTGAACTACAAAGTGAGGCCCTGTCTCAAAAAAAAAAAAGAATGACACAAGTGTTCCCGAGCCTGCTGCTTCGTAGGCACCTGTTCCCCAGCACTATGTTCTGAGCGTCCTAGGCCCCTTCCCTGCCGGTCAGAGTAAGATCCTCGGGCAGTTCAGAGCCAGGCTGCTGTTTCGGACTCTTGCTTCAGGGACGTCCTCACACTGTCCAGCTCCGGATGTCGTCCTCTTGTCCTCAGTGCCCACACTTATCTGCCTCTTCCCCAGCTTTCCGGTCTAGGTCAGTGAAGACCGCTGGGACCCATTGTCTTCACCGAAACACGTCTACGTTTCCGAGATTGTTCCTCATCTTACATTTACATGATCTCTGCTTCTCCAGTGTAGCTGGAACTTTAAAGACAATCCCTTTAGTGTTTTGTTGACTTGAAGTTTTATTATTGGCCCCCCCTGCTCACGGGCACAGACATTGGCAGCTTTCGAAGATGGCTGGCTTATTTTCCTGGCTTGGAAGCGAGGATGCCACTTTTATTATTTATCTGTAACTCGCTCTACACCCACAGTGAGAATCCAGCCATTGCGTGGCATGATGTACTTCAAGATACGTGGAGAATTTCAAACACCCCGGCAGCCAGTCGGTCGGCTTTGGGGGGTGCTGGGAGTTAAGAGACCAGCTGGGCCGTGCAAGCTAGTAGCCTGCGTCCTCCACTGCAAGAGGAACAAGAGGATCTGCCTCGGGCGCAGAAGGAAGAGCGCCTGGGTGACTTCCTGTCACTCCTTACAATACCCTGGGCTCCCACGAGCAGCACAGGAAGAGGCAAGGAAACAGCTTCGACACCTATTGCACGCGTTATTGCAGGTGCTTTTATTTTTTAGGTTTCCAAATGTATCTATCATCCTAATTATACTGAATCTTACTGAAGGAAAATAACTGAGATGAAAGTATTATGTTTTTCTAATAACTATATCTACAAATTAAAAAAAAAAAAACCCTACCCCAATCCCCAGTTCACTTTTGCTTTTGGCTTGAACCTCACCTCTGAGCTATTTGCATTACCAGAGCATGAGAAAGGAGTGGAATTTACAAGCTATTTTTTCGTTGTTGCCTTAGTTTTCCTCTCTTCTAAGGATGTAGGTGACAACATAATCATTACCTAGCTGACATAAACCTCTTCTCTCTAAGCCTTCCGCAAAGGCAACAGAACGACTCCTTATTTAGTGTATTACCGAATAACATCGAGGGAAGGATGTTGAAGGGTGACTTCATAAGTGAAAAATAGACTCTCTTTAAAGATCGTTATGACCTTCAGAAGACTCGTGAGCAGCTTTGTGCATCACTGCTGTTGAGCCAGCCATTCTTGGGCCTGTGGTTTTGGATGAAGCCTCTCATTTGCAACCCTTTTTCATCACGGTACCAGTAAGCCCAAGTCTTGATCTCTACTTATCCTGCTGGAGGAAAGGATTTCGGCATGGCAGCTGAACTGCAGCTTACATTTACTGAGTAGCTTGTGAAATGCTTCTGGAACCACATGGGTAAATCCAGCAATCAGAGACCTTATCATAACATTATTACAGTGGAACTGTACAGAATAAAGACAATACACAGAATAGGTAATTTGATTCCGACGTTTTTCTCCATGACAAGCATCAACATTCCATCACTAAGTCACTTTTCCTCTGTAGGAGTCAAATAGGATTGGACATTTTGCATGACTGCCTAATACATAGTTGTTTGCTTTCTTTCTTCTATGGAAAAAAAAAAAAGGCTGAAAACATTTTGCTCCTGAAATAAAAATGAGGAAGCTGTAGTGCAAGTCCACATGAATGTGCCTCACTAAGGAAAACTGCAGGCGCAGGTCATTAGGAAACAGCAGTCCCTCTGTCCTGGCCACACAGCCCGGCCCCAGCCCGCACAATTGGGAAGCACTGCGGGTTTCAGCCTGTGTGGGAAACATTCTCATCCGCTGAACAGCAGGGGACAGGTCTTGAAATTTTGCGCATTGCTTTATGATAGAATTTAACAAGTCAACGCATTAATTGGATGGAAAAATCCAGTTGTTTTCCAGAAATGTCACATGCAGTTATATTATCGGGTCTCTCACACACAAAGACAGGTAATTGTTAAAACAGAGTAAAACACCTCAGTGTAAGAGAATAATAATAACAGAACAACAGAGATTTGTGCAGCTGCTGTCATCGCGCTTTCTTCTTTACATGTTGAAATGCACTTTGGATTTTAAATAGTAAATTTACGAATTAGGAGCCATAGGTGGGTAAACATCATTTAGCAGGTTTTCCAGCAAAGACTTAAAAGGTCAATGAGAATACCAACATCATGACAGATTGCTGAAGAGTTTGCTTTAGACTCGCAGCTGAAAGGCTCTTAACAGGCCCCATCTGCTCAGCACACGCTTGAAAAGAGCCTGGGATCCGAAAAGAGGTACAAAGTTACCCGTGACGACACCCTCCTTGTGAGGGCTGCTTAATTTTAACTGCGCTGTTTGGGGGACAAAAATCATTTTCATAAATATTTAATAGACCCTCTTCTGGTTGAGATGCTCATTCTCACAGACGACAGTTGACCATTAAAATCTATTTTCAACTCTATTTGGAATTCAACTCAAGGTACGTGTCTCGGCCTGATGTTCTCAGTAACAATGAGATGGGAAATTTGAAGCCGTAATTGGAGACATGGGTGGTTGAGCCGAAAAGTTCTTTAGGCAGGGATGGGTTACTGCTCTTCCTTTGAAAATACCAAGGGGGAAAAAAATGAAAACGTGCTGTAAGGTGTGTAATCACTGAAAATGTGCCACACATGTTTGAAAAGTCACCACATAGTTGCTCAGGTTCCATTATCTTTAAAAATTTAATAGTCTGTAGTTCGGACTTTTACTTTCATACTTTAATTGCATGTTTTATTTTGTTGCAGTGGTAGACACTATTTCAATTGCAACTTGTTTCTGTTTGGTAATAGCCTAGGATGTGTAAATAAAGTAAAGATAGCTTTGGGTTCCTTTGCAAATAGGTTCTTGCCTTACCCTCTATTTTCTTTGGCATGAAGAGAAGTCAAAGATTCAGAAATGTCACCTAGCAGAGTAGCTTGCTTAGGAAGGAAGCCAAGTTGGCTGTGTCTTCTCAGCATTTTCTCTAGTACTGAGTTAATAGATAACATGGTAATTAAGTATGCACTGATATTTGCCAAGTACAACGACTGCTCTAAGAATTCATTTTGAATCACTGAAAATTGGAAAATATGGTTATAGGACTTGAAATGAAGACTACCTAGGGGAAAAAAAAACTAGGAAAGAAAAGATTCTGATCAGTCAGCTTTCAGTTTCTCAATGAAAAAAGATGATTCCTCCACACACCTTTTAACTTGTGCAAAGATGTTTACTTTTGAGAGGATGACATTTTATGGGAAAAGTTCAATAAATTAACATGGTGCAAATATTGGATCACTGTCAGAGGCACTGATGTCAAAACTAAAGTGTCTGGGAGACTTTGAGGTCACTGTTTATAAACTCAGTTTTACAGGAGCAAACAAACTAAACAGAAAAGATGGATTTGTAAATATGTGCTATAAAATGAACTGCTTCAGTGAATATTTATTATGGTGATGTGACAAAGAGAAAAGTCTAAAGAAATTATGGCTAGAGCTGCATAGCTAATAACATTAAGGAAATAATGATAATAATATATTAAATATCAGTTTTTTCTTTCATTAGTTTGATTGAGAAATTTCTTCCAAGAAATGGGATACCTTTTGGTTGTTATTTTAGTAATAGATGGGAATTTCAGTATTTTTGAGGGTAAGGTGAAATATATATACATATATATGATGTAACTGATATGTATGATACATATATAGATATATTATATATCTTCAAATACATAAAGATGTGAAGTTATAGTTGACTAGTGATGAGATTAAAGGATATCTAGTAGAAAGGGGAGGATTGGTGTGATATTAATGTGCTTATTGCTGTCCTCCACCTATTGAGTGAATTGCTCTCTAAATAGGTTGCAAGCCAAACTTGAATAAGTCAGGCAAAAATGTGAGGGGAGCTGGGTGTGGTGGCTCATGCCTGTAATCCCAGCACTTGGGAGGCAGAGGCAGGAGGATTGCTGAGTTTGAGGCTTGCCTGGACTATATAGTGAGCTCAGGGCCAGCCTAAACTACAAAGCGAGACCCTGTCTCAAAAACAAAACAAAACAAAACAATGTGAGGGTAGAAGTATTGGCTCAGAATTAAAACACATACGTCAGAGCCTCAGTCTCCAGTAACAGCAGGGTCATAAGCACCAGGGGGCTTCATTCCCTATGTCTTTTACTTGGCTTCTTTTTGGACATGGGGATATTTCCTCAGAGTAGGCCTTCTCTATGATGAGCATAACATTCATTTCCCAGCTCTATCTTGAGGCAGAATTAAGGCTCCCAATTTTTGTTCCCAAGTTTGAACATCAAAGAGGAATATTTATTGGGTAAGATGATGCCAACTGAATATCTACGAGCCAATTGTCTCTTTCTGGGGAGGTGGATTGTAGGGAACAGGGAAAAGGGACGTTACCAGCACACCTGCAGTTGGTCCTGGCCTCCTATGAGTCATTTCAGCACAAGGCAAATTAAAAAATAAAGACAAGAGGAGGGTGGGTTCTAGGCCTGATCAATACGACTCTGGGCAGCAAAGACAAAGGCATCCTGAATTTGCCTCTCCTTACTGTGTTGACAGGGAGTAAAAAATGACTCAGAGGGAGATGATAATCTTAAATTGACAAAGATTTTGTAATCAAAGGATGTATCAGATGTCTCTTGGAGTGTGAGGATTATCCTAGGACAATGATCTAATGCTGATGTGAATTTTATTTTGATGAGGATGGTGAGATAAGCAAAGATGTTCTTACAATAGTAGGTAGGACAAGTTAAGCTGAAAAGAATTTGTCCCTTGCAGGGAGAAACCTTTCTCTTCCTACCCAGTTCTCCAGGAACTAGGATGTCTTTAGCTGGTATAAAATTTTCCTTGAGTGTTACAGTATCACAGGGCTACTGAGGCCTCAGGTGTGACTGAGGCAAAAATAGTTATGTTTCAGCATGTCATAGCCAGCCTTTACGCAAGAAAGGTAGGCCTAATCATAATTTAATTTACCAAAAATTATGTGGAACGGCTGCCAATGGTAGGATCTCCAAAAAGCACAGAGATAGGGATGAGGGAATCACTGGCACAGTCTTAGATCTGATACTGTGGCCAAGGAAGAAAAGGTTTTTAAAATGAAGGCAACTCTCAATCCAAACTCATGTTAGTGAAAAAGGAAAAGTAAGTGGCCCAGAAGAAGTGAGTGCTATTCTGAGCAGAAAAAATAATAGATATTTATTCTCATGAGCCTCTCTTGACCTTGTTCTCTGAAACACATAGAAAATCTCAGAGTAAGTTGTATTCTTTTTCTAAGTGCAAAGCCCTTTGTTTTAGAATCTTTTTAGTAGTAAATTAAACAAATAAACAAGCAAGGAATCTGAACAGTAGAAAATTTTGAGAAAAAGACATTCTCAAAATGCAAACAAAAAAGTTTTAAGGAATATTCACTCATTGGATATGAGGCACAAAAATAGTCAAAGAATAAGAAAATCTAAACTGCTACTCCTGGCAATAATTATATCAGGTGGTCTTAATTTGTGTGTGTGTGTGTGTGTGTGTGTGTGTGTGTGTAGCTTCAGGAATTTGTGTGTGTGTATGTAGCTTTAGGAATTTGTGTGTGTGTGTGTGTGTAGCTTTAGGAATTTGTGTGTGTGTGTGTGTGTGTGTGTGTGTAGCTTTAGGATATTAGTGGCTCTGTACAGGCACGAGAGGATCTGATGCTTGTAGGTATCCTGGAGCTCCAGGCTCTGCTCTGAGCCTCTGAGGGTGGATTCAGGGAAGATGACTGAGACTGGATAACAATGACTATTTCAGAGTGAAAGAGGATGAGATTTCCTTATGGCCTTTTACAACATAGCTAGGGAAAGAAAATTGGAAGTCCATTTATAATTTTTTTTTTTTTTTGCGGTACCAGGGATTGATCTCAGGCCCTTGTGCTTCCAAAGTAGGTGAGCTAAATCCCTGGCCCTTATAACACATTTTTGATGAAGCAGAATGCATCCACAATTCCATAGGTCAATAACAGGCACAATTAAGCTACCTTTTAATAGAGATTAAAAAGCTCATTCAGTATTGCTTTTAGGAGGATTTTAAACCAAAAAAAAAATTAAAAGGAATTTTAATGCAGGTTCTGTGGGTTATTTTGCCTCAAATGCACATTGTTTTCAAGAGACTAATTTTTTCACTAAATGAGTAGGTTGAGTACTTTACACTTACAGTTTTTGTTGTTGTTGTGGAGAGAAAAAGGCCTTGCTGTGTAGTTCATGTTGGCCTCAAACTTATGGTAATTATATGTCACAGCTTTTCTAGTACTGAGATTACAGGCCTGTGCCATCATACCTGGCATTTTATTTTATGTATTCTAGTTAAAATTCTTTTGCAGTTAGATTATTGTATGTTCATAACTCTCAAACAAAATGCAATCTGTTGATGATTTGAGGATGTGAGATAAACTTATGTATGGGCTTCCAACTTGTAAAGGGTCCAGTGAGAAAGAATACACTCATGACCAACAAGTTATATGACTTACAGGCGAGCAGCAAAGACAGGAGAATGCCCAGCTTCCTTATGCTTAGTGCTGATGTGGTCTGCAGTGGAACACTCAGCTTGTACCCTAGACAAAAGGGCTCTAAATGGCAACCCTTTCTTATGTACCCCAGGGTGCTTGGCTTGATGAACTAACACACTGAAGGATATCTCAGGCTGTTCCAATCAGCTCCTCCTTGTCTCAGGATGCTGTGTTTGGCTCGTGCTGCAGTTCCTCCTAAGAACTATGAGCAAGGGAAGAGGATAAGATGGACTTACATCAAGCCCCTTTGAGACCTGTTCTGAATAGGGGTCTTGGGTAAATCAACCAGAAGGAGAAAAATTGCAGAATTCCCACAAGGCAAACCTCTTTCCCTCTTGGATATACAATTAGGTATTCAATAAAAATTTATCAGACACTTACGTGTCTGTGGGTTAATGCAGTAAGCCAAAAGGTTTCTTAGTGTTAAGGAGTCTCCTATCCATTACACACACACACACAAACACGCACCATTCATTGTATTTTAGAAGGCTAAATGCTGTGGCTCAGGTTAGAGAATGTGTGGTGGGAAAACAGGAGAAAGAACCAAATGGTAACTGCCAAATGATCCTCTCCTGTTAAAGCACAACAATTCAAGGAGATGCATGTCAATAAGGAAATGAAGGCCCCCACTTCAAGACAGTGAAGAGTGGAGAATTTGAATAGAAGCCATAGTTACAGTTCTGTGCACCTTCAGCAATATAACCATGTGGGAATCATGTGGAAAGAAAATGGATGTTAGACAATTAGGTAAATTTTAAATTTCTATATTCTTAAGTTTCTTAACACTTTCCATTTCCTTGTTCTTGGAAAATGAATTGTCATTCTGATACCAAGCATTAAGCAGATGTTTAACAACTTTAGTGTTGCTAAATTTTTATTACAAGGAGCACACTGGTAATGTAAGTGGATCAGAACTTCCTGGTTTTAAAATTAAACAAGTGATTCCGACTAACAATTTTAGAAGAAGCTGAATGATAACAGAAACAGTCTACATAACCCGGCTAATGTGAAAATATATCATGTGACTGTCAAGAACTATTCATCCGGAAAGGACTTTCTTGCTAATTAAGGGGAAATGTAGAATGGAAAATGAGTTTAATCAGAAACATTTAATACCATTGGTAAACTTACACCTGAATATTATTTTCTATTTTCAATCTTTTCTAATTTATTAATTTGTTTTTCAGGAGAGGAAGGAGTCCATGGATAAACATGTAATCATGTTTTTATTACTCGTCTACAGGGGAAAAACTAAATAAAAGTTGAGAAAAATATAAGATCTCTTACCAGGCCTTTAGTAAACTGCATAGGTGATGAGAAAAAGGAAATGCTTAGAGAGGGCTCTGTGAGAACCAGTGCTGAGCTGCATGGTGAGCAATCATCATGCAGAGCTGCATGCTTGTTCATGACCTTCCAATTTTAAACCACGTGCAGATGATGACAGCAATGATGCACATAATGACAGATTTCCAGGGCTTTACTTTAAAAATCTTTTTCCTTTTAATGTATCTTAGTAATTGAGTTTGTAATAATGTATACTGTAACTAATATGATCATAAAATGCCAATAAATAGAGAATAATAAAACAAAAAATAAGAATACATGAGTACCTAACAGTGGAAATTGGTGGTTGATGAGGTGGTATTGTGTACACACTATGTGGCATTTATTGGGATACATATTATTTACAGTAAGGAAGGAGAGACTAAATTAGAAAAAATATTACAGTAAAAGACACATTGGCAAGAATGATGTAAGAATTCAGAGTGGGGGAATTATTCTAAGAATTTTAAGGAAAATTATTGGCATTATATCTTTTACCATGATAAATTTATAAATTTGGGTATTCACCATATTTTATGATCATCCTTTTATTCTATTTCATTTCACTTTATTTATCTATTTATTTATTAACCAAACATGTATGACAACTTCTGTTGAATAAATAAATACATGATGATGTATCCTCATCCATTTTATTCACTAAGTTGGTGCCAGGACACTTTGGGCTCTTCCCAAAGTCAAAATGGCCGTGAAAGATTGACCTCTGGAATCTATTCCAGATACTGAGGCCGCTGAGCCATTCTGCAAGAAGACTCCCTGGACTGCTTCAGAAAGTGCTAACAGTACGGGGATAAGTGTGTTTGAAGTGACAGGGACTAGTGACAAAGTATCCTTTACTGTAATAATTATAAAAAAGTTTTTAAAGCCATATGCTGAGATCATACCCTGTACCATGCTGCGTGGATGAGTTCAGAACACTGTGCAACAATAGCCAGTGGTACAACCTGTAGGATGTGAGTCTTCCTCTCACAGCCATTCCCACCAGGCAGGAAAGGTTCAGAGCTCTGCTCTGACCAGACTGTGTTTAGGTATTAGGTACCTGTTGTCTTCTTTTACGTGTGAAAAGATCATAGTTCATTTTCATGCTTGGTGAGCAAAGATATGAAAGAACTTGGCTGGAGAAAGAGAAAATAAGCAGAAATTGTATTAGAAAGCGGAGATGCCAGATGCTGGGATCTTTAAGACTATCCAGGGAAGGGAGAAGACCTCACACGGAAACTCAGGAGTAGGGCTGGGATAGATTAGTGATGTCTTGCATTGGACCTGTAGCAACACTAGGAAAGACTAAGCACCTTAGCCTTTTCTGTCCCGTCATGCCCTCTGACTATGAGCACTTCCTGGGAACTTCTACTTTTCCAGAATCCCAAACAAGGTAACTAAACTTCAAAGCCCAGGAAAACCCTACTCTTCAGCACCGAGAAACAGACAAAAAGCACCAGTTTCATTCTTTGACCTTCAAACCTAACCCCTGAATATAACAAAATTTTCTTACATATGTGAGTCGATTCAACAATGAAACCAAATCCTTTTATTTAGTAATAATTCAGTGTTTCATTTTGGGTTTCAGGGGCCTGTCACAAGTGCCTGATTGGAGTCATCACTCAGTGATTCTTATAGTGTCCCCTGTATGTCTGGGTCAGGTTTAATAAATGACTCTGCCTTTCATTTCTTTGTTTTATGTTTTAGAGCCATAACCTTTTTCGTTTTTGATACTTAGTGGCTCCTTTTAATATAATGTCTTAAGATCCATTTAAAGATTGTTATGATATTATGATTATGATCTATTTGTCATGCTGATAACTTTTATATATTAGGTAGCAACTGTGTCTGGTAGACTAAAAGGTGAGAAAAAGACTTGAATTTGACTTTCTCTGTTATCTGTGGCAAGCTGCTTTGAATAAGTATTGACCAAAGTTTTACCTTTGGATTGAAGTGCCACATAATTTTTATTTTAATTCAAACCTTCATGACTCAGGAGAGAAATAGGCATGTCCTTAACAACAAGAACACACATGAATTTTCCTCCATCTAATGGAGATTAATTTTGCTCATCCACAATGAAAGAACTCTGGACTATCGACTTGCTACTTTGGGAGATTTTATATTTTTTACTAATAATAAGTTGAACCCTGAAGTAATAATACATACTTAATTTTAAACATATGTAAAAACTTATAATATTCACAGGGAAAAAAATTTTGAAAATATAATTTAATTGGTCTTTTTTTTTTTCTTTGTTAAACCAAAGGCAGCCCAATTACGAAGTCAACTTTGGTTAAGAAATTATTACCTGGACAACTTCCAGGAAAATTCAATGTCCCTCATTAAATGGAACGTAGTTCAAATGCTCTCTGTTCAGGGTATTGTTTAACCCCACTACGCCAATTCAAAATGAGGAAGATTACTCTGATTCTTCTTATTATTTTAAACTCATAAGTAAAGTATTGTCTTCTGCTGCAAGATGGGATGTTATGAAGGACTGTTCTGGAGAAATTGACTTATAAACTGGCTGAATAGGGGTAGGCCAGCTTGTTCATGCAAATTAAACAGAGGTCAACCCCGTTCATCCTGCATTTCCTGCGAGTCCAGTCACCTCTCAGGTAAAAGGAATTAAGAATGAATAAGAGATACCCCTGTGTGAGAGGCTAATACTCTCATCAGGGAAATGGAACTAGCAGCAGAAATGTGAAGGGTGAAGACCAGGCCCCAGGGGTGCTGGGGTGGGGGGCACCCCGTGTCTCCTGTGGAGGATCATCCCAAGTGTCGGGGCTTCTCTGCAGGAGGAACCCTGAGCTGCGCCCGGAAGCTGAGGAGCAGACGAACACACAGAGCAAGCGAGCAGGACAGAGGGACAGTGCTGAGATCCCGGCCCGGGAGGGAGAGGACGCTGCTCCGGAAGGTTCCTCCCCGAGCGGAAACGGCAGTCGCGATGGGCTCGCAGGCGGAGTCTGGCCACGGAGGGCCTTGGGCGCCTGCTGGGAGTAATGCCAAAGTCCATGGCAGCCCTGGACCTGACTGGATTTTATTTAGGAAAAAAATATGTTGTGGTGCTTTGAGGAAAGTCACATTCCGAAGAGCAAAATCTAGAAAGAGAGTCTCAGTGCAGAAGGCTTGGGTTTTAGAAGCCCAGCGAGAGGATTTGTTTTATTTCGAACCTCAGGTGGGGAAATGAGCAAGGACTGATAGCTGATGAGAAAACGTGCGAGTGATAATGACAGGAACAGGGATAATGAATATTAACTGTATTTTTGTTGATGCTCCCACACTAGTGGCATGATGGGTAGGATTCATTTGTTCCTTGGCATTTATCACTTATTTTTCTGTTCATGTGTTTTGTTGTTGAGTGCTTATGCTCTAGTCTGAGATGGAGAGAGAGAGAGAGAGAGAGAGAGAGAGAGAGAGAGAGAGAGACAGACAGACAGACAGACAGAAAGAGAGAGAACTGAATCAATTGTCATAGTATCCTGCACACTAAGACAGATTTATACTAAGGGGCTGTAAGATCACAGAGAAGAAACTCGCATAACAGATGCTTCCAAATGATCCCCACAAGATCTCATTAAAAAAGTAAACGTTCTTATTATAGCAGTGGGCATGTGGATCCCACCGATCCCACAGACATGTTATGCTTCAGACAGAGAAGAGGTGAAGGTCGATCGGAGCTGAAAGCATGCTCCTCCGGAGGTGACCCGCAAGGCGGCTCCACACCCACGTGCCCGCGCTCCGCTGCCTCTGAATCCGTCTCTGCCAGCGGCCTCCCTCCGGACGTCTGCGGAGTTCCATCACTGTCAGCCGAGAACCATTTGTAACACCGAATGAGTGCAACTTTGAAGCTATACCTCATGTAATTCAGTTCTCGCCGAGCTGGAAATGCGCACAGCGTAGCCGCCAGAGCTCCATTAAGGGATGTGCGGGGTGATTGCGGCGAGGGCAGCAAACGTGTCCTCTGAGGACACCCCGGAAGCCGGTTGCCTGCAATGCAGCAGAATCCTGGGCTGCTAGGACGCAGAGCAGCGGACAGATCAAGGTCAGGCGCAGCAATCCGAGGTGGGCAATAGAGACCCTTGTGCGCTGTGGAACGGAAGACCGGGACAGTCATGACTGTGTATAGACTTCCAGATTAAATGTGTTTCTTCTTGGCTGTGGCTGCGCTGAGAATCTCAATACGGTCACATCTATTTAAATTACTGTTTCGAAAGGTTGCTCACGCTCCCCGACAGTCTTTGGACAGTGAAAGAATTCCTTTAGTTAATAGAGTTTGGAATGAAAGTGGGATTCAAATGACTGCAGTGTGTGAGAGACATGTGGGCCCCGAACTAATTTTCGAGGGTGTGACTCTGCAGTACTGTCTGCATAATGAAAAGAAACCCTGAGCAGAGACGAGAAAGAAGGAAGCATTTTCACTTTTGAGATGACTTGTTTTGGTTAAAATAAACCAGAAAATCAAGTAAAACAAGGTGAAAATGATCCGCTGGGTTCTGTGTTCAGGGGTCTCTGGCAGCCTGAGCCGAGCCTGGGCAGTTCTCCAAACGTGACCCGCCTGGGCATTGGGAGGTGTTTTTGTCCCAGCTGACAGTGCCCAGTTCAGAGCCCACGGTCATTCTACCCGCCTCTCGGCTTCGGTTCTGCTCTCACTTCAGAGGCCTGGCACGGTCGGTGCCAAGGATTAGGTGGGTTCCCTATGTGTCTGGCACTTGATAAATAGGACGTGAGTGTACGTTATTATTTCTACAGAGAAAGTAGAGGAGATTAACAGATTTAGTCTTCCATTCATCTAAGTCTCAGGCTTTCACAGTCCTCTACATAGCAGAATGCTAATAATCTGTATTTTCTCCAAAAAGTGGAAAATTCCATGCTTTGCCAGAAGGAGCATGTAAGTGTGGCTGAGTGTTCCAGAGGAGATTAGAATTTTAGGACTAAGTAAAGGAAACACTCCCAAATAAGTCCGCTCCTGTGGGTGTGAGCTTTCAAAAATCCAGAAGGGAACTTGTTTACTTGTTGGTTTTGATATGAAACTCTGCTCTGTGTAAATGGCTGAAGAAAATAAATTCTACTCATGAGATGGATCTCAGTGTCCAACGAATGCCACCTAGTTTTAGGAAATTCATCATCGGTGATGACTTTTAATACAAAGACTAGGCATTTGTTGGTAGTGAAGCCAGTGTGCCATTTTATTTTGAGTTTTATCTTCTGGCATAAAAGCCATGAGCGTAACTGATACAATCAAGAACACACAGAGCACTTTAATAACAGGAAAGGAAAACAAGGAGTGGGTTGAGCAAGCCATTAATATTATGTCTGTGTTCACTCATTTTTTTTTTCTCCTAAAAACAATCTGCTTTAGAGACTGTGGCTACCTGACCAAAGGGATTCATTACCCCATGATCATTATGGGAATTTGGACAGCGGCATAAATCCAGACACTGAAACGTATCACGACATGAAAGTGATTTTCAGGACCTGAGATTATGCTCTGTACACAGTGTCTGCCTTGTCTTTTCAGGACAGACATTTACAGTGGTGATTTAGGAATGTATATCTTCACTGGTGAAGACTAAGAAAACTAAAAAAGATCTCTGTTATCACCATTCATCAGTAGAGAAGTCACCTTGAAAAAAATGAAATTATTAGAATGATATTTTATGTTTTTACCTCATTTTTCTGTCTGCTTTTATGCTTTTTAGTAAAGATGACCAAACTGGGACAAGGAAAGAAAATACTAAATTTAGGATTTGTTTCTACTCTCTGCTTTTCAGAGTCTGTATTTAATAGAAACATTTTACAAGTGTTTGGTTTTTTGACACATTTTGGATTTCATATTATTTTGATAAACTGTAGTTTCTGCTTTTATAATTATCAGGTTTGATTTTTCAGCATTATGGTAAGAAAATAACTATGTAGAGAATGAAGACCTGTATATTTTTTGAGAGATTTGGGATAAAAATAAACTAGTTTTCTTTATTGTAAATAATGTATGTTTCAATTTATAATTCCAAATGAGGTAGCAATATCCCATTATCCTTGTGATCTAGTTTGCAGTGAAGTTTTCATGGACTTTTGTAACATCTTCTACTCCACATACCTATAAATAAAATCCTACTGTCTCTACCCATTAGATACAAACAAAACTACATACTTCTAAATTGTAGCAATTATCCCAGTTGTGGATTCCTTTTTGTTGTTGTAAGTGCCCATTTTGCTCATTAAAAGATGCACAACTCCGTATAGAGAGCTCTACCCCATGTTGCTATTCTAATCAAAGATCTAACACACAGAGAAACATGTTTTGAAGAAATGATGGATTGACCACGCGGTGCACCATGGCATAAAAGTTGGTGACATTTTCTTACGAACAAAAAATGTGGAAGCCATTTTGTGAAGTTTCTCTTGCAAAAACACTCCTGCTTTGGGCAGTAGAGTAACGTAAAAGAACAAATACCACTTTCTAGAAGTATCACATGTATTAAAAATTCTTTCTCAAGCTAGTTGAAGAGTCGTGTGGTTTAAGAAGATCGGTTCCAGCTCAGCCAGCCATTGCTTCCTGATGGGCACACAGGCTTCCTGAACGCATCCGAGTCCCGCCGTTCATTCACGTCCTGGGCTGCCATGTTCTGCCTCTAAAAGCCATTGTGCTTCTGGGCGGCTTGGAAGTCACCCACTTTTCCAGTCTTCACTGTTGCTTGGCTCCCTGGAATAACAGGGTCACAGGAATCAGTGTTTTGTGCTTTTTTGTGCAGAGCTACTGAACATGCCGCAGTAGTGAGGAAGCGTAAGTCTGAGGAAGCCGTTACAAGTTCAAGACATTAGCAAATGATTATGGTTGTAATAACATCGCTTTTCTGCACTGTGTCTCATGACATTTAACTGCCTGCTTCCTTTTGTCTCTATTTCGACGCCTCTGGAAATTCTCTGAGAAGGCTGGATACTGAGAGGCCAAGACTGGGTTTCTTTAAAATAGCTTCGTCTAGAACAAGATCACTGGACTCAAGACTCATGGTGTACTTGGCAAGAAAAGAATATAGTCATGTGATCCAATTTTTTCTTTAGGATTCCCCTTCATTATTCCATGTTTTTACCTGGAAGTCTGTTACATGTAACTTTTTAAAAAAGTGTCTACATTTGATTCTTTTAAAAAGTTTTCCTTTTTATTAACTCAACTGGGAATAGGGCTTACAAAAGGGGGAAGATAGCTGGTCAGAATTTACTGGCTTCAATCTCTACCAGGCAGTGACTCCACCAACCATGAATTTAATGCTTTCTTCCTGTATCCCGCAGGTCACAGGACCTGCCTGTGTATGAAAGAGGTCAAGCACCCAAGACCCCCTAAATCTTGCTAAACCTCTCTCAGCTTCAACTTACAGTTTTAACTTGAACACTACAATACTCATCAAAAATAACCACAACAGCCAAGTGTGGTGGCTCACGCCTATAATCCCAGCACTCAGAAGGCAGAGGCAGAAGGATTGCTGAGAGTTGAAGGCTAGCCTAGGCTACATAGTGAGCTCAGGGCCAGCCTGAACTCCAAAGCGAGACCCTGTCTCAAAAATTAAAAACAGCCGGGCGTGGAGGGTCATGCCTGTCATCCCAGCACTCGGGAGGCAGAGGCAGAAGCAGGAGGATTGCTGAGTTCGAGGCTTGCCTGGGCTACATAGTGAGCTCAGGTCCAGCCTGAACTACAAAGTGAGACCCTGTTTCTCTCTCTCTCTCTCACACACACACACACACACACACAATATAACCAACCAACTAACAAACAAAAATAACTGACACAAAGTAGGAATAATAGTAATAATAGGTAATATTTAGTAAACACTAAGGAACCATGTGCTATGTAGATATTTAATTTTATATATATACATATATATATGTACATATATATATATATACATATATATGGCTACACATTGGAAATGATAACTATGACCATTATTATTACAAGGCCACCATGCCTGACAAGTTTATGCATGATTTTTTTTTGGCATAATGTGCTTATATCTCAACCTTTTGTTCTTCCTAGGCCCTCAGTCCATCTTCTCCAGGAGCCTTTCACCATTGTTGTTGTATTTAACCTCCCATATTGAACTCACTATGCCTTTTCTGGTCACAGTAATAAAGCACCTCCTCTATGACACCAGCCTGGACACCTGTTCTCCAGGAAATTTCTCTTCATGTTTCTTGTCTCCTTCGCACTTGTGTATGTGCTAGCAACACAGCCCTGAGTTTGAGCCTGTTGCCTTGTTGCCTAGATGCAAGAGGAGAGATTGTACCTTGGATTTATTCATATTCCCCAGTGTCTAGTATCGTCCTGTACACAAAGCACTCATTCTTCAAATGAAATAATGAGCAGATTAATTTTTAAATTCTAGAAAGCCTCTTGGGCAGTCTGTTCCTATCTACGAGGAGAAATAAAAGAAGAAGAAATATACAAAAGGAAAGCTATTAAAGAGCATAGTGCTGGCCAAAGATACATCAATGGGAGAATTAAAGCAAGAGGACTGAGCTCTAATTTTCTGTTGTGAATCTGGCCTGGAACTCATTTGGAAAATTGTGTGTACATCAGAATAGCCCTCTGGTTAGATAGGTTGGGTAAGTGCTAGCTTGTTATAACCTGAGGTCAACTTAGATTTCTCTATATCCTACTGTCTAATATCTATCCCACCTTTCCTCTTGGGCAACATTGTATTAGCAAAGATCACAAGAAACTGTTCTCCACAAAGGCAAATAACCTTGCTAGATGGTGTCACCTGAAGAAAGAGTCATGCATTACATATATGCAATATATATTATATATCCAAATGCATACCTGTGTATATGTTTGTATATGCATGTGTGTGCATCGGTGTATATCTATCATCTTTTCTTATCTTTTTATTCCAGAAAGTTTTTACCATACTTCACGCACAATAGAAATTAGGACCCAAAACAAACTGAAAGTGGGACAAAAGAAGATAGAAAAACAAATCAAAATAATGTAATTAATTACTCAAGGTCTTTAAAATTATAGAAATATCTCCCGAGGTTTTTTTTTCCATTAAAAAGTCATAAAACTTTGTGAGGCAATTAACACCATTCTCAACAATAAGGTCCCATAAGACCCCAAACTGTGTGTCACCGGAGTCTCCTTTGGGGGGACCTCAGCTCGGACTGATGAGATCACAGTGGGAGCCACTCTCACCAGCCACTTCATAGCATGTCTTTGTGTGTTCAAAGGGTCCTCTGTCTCTCTCTGCTGCCACTTTTGTTAAGAAATACTTGGAGGAAGAGCTAGATGTCCTTGAGGAAACAGTCTCCAGAAAACGTTTCCTCACTGAATTCTCCTCAGCTGGTGCCTTTCCCTATTGTCCTGGCAGAAAATGAGCCTCCAGTATAATTACCTTTAGTCCAGAAGGCTGGGGAGCTGACTAAAGGTGCAGCTATTAGGAATTCACCCATAGTTGTTGAGATAATCTCATAACTAAACTGTTCACTGAGCCACTGTTTTGTCTGAGCAGTTGTGTTTTGTTCCAGTGGACAGACAAATAGACAGCAGAAATCCAAAGATTTGTGTAGATGGTGTGGATGAGGAAGTTTTAGCCTAAAAACACTCTAAAGACCATCTAACTAATGGTCCTTCTGGCCATTCCAAGCATCTCAGTGCTACTATTGTAGTTAGCGTCCTAAATAGGGTTATTATTTATGGACTGTTTGACAAGGGAAATGTCTACCAATGATTTATATTTAATGTTTAAGTATATGTATTTGCAATTAATTAGGTAGGAGTATAATACATAGCTTCTGAATCTTCTGATCATAAATAATAAAAACCTAAATATGTCCAAGATGTGACACGATAGTTTTACTTTGTCTATTGCAGGGGCAAGGTATTCGCTCTGAAAAGTAGTACCAGATTCAGAATGAAGTTGAAAAGAAATGAAAATATTTATAAATATTTCATATTATCCTGAGGTTTCCAGTTAGAAATCGGAAAGGGCCCTCAAATCCACCTCCTTTTCGCGCGGCCCCTCGCCAGGGGCAGATGCCGCTCTGGTCAGTAGCCCAGAACCGACCCACCAGGGGGCTCCTAGCCGCGAAGCCGAAGGCCCGCAGCACTTCACACGACTTAAGTCTCACTTCTGATCTATTTGTACTATGCTCCGTACTCACCGACATAAGGCGCACTCCCTGCATGTGTGCGGAGAGCCTCTTCGTAGAGGCTCCGTGTCCCTGGAGGGACACTGAGCAGAACAGCCAGTGAGGCAAAAGCGCACACGTCCAGTCCGCTCTTTGCTTAAGTGAGTAGTGGCCAGAACTTGGCAGCCCTCGTGTTTGTCCGTGAGTCACTGAACAGACGCTCATCAGACACCGTGTTCGGCAGGCTGTGCCGAAGAACGAGAAAGACGGGTCCTGCCCCCCCCCCCCGGGGCGCACAGCGCGGGGAAGTCGGTGTAAATGTGTGCCCAGCACGGGCACAGCTGGGTGCGAGCAGCCAGGAAGGAGAGAGCGAGGGTGCAGCCAGCCTGGCCGCAGCCCGGTGAGAGCAGAGTGCAGGCCTCGGGGAAGGGTTCAGCAGACACGCGGGACTTCGCCTTGACCCCAGTGGGTGGTTCTGCCTGAAAGAAGGAAGATGAATCGGAGAAGGGGAAGGTGGCGAATGCAGCGCGAGGGAAAAGGAAGGAGGCGAGGCGTGCAGTTATCACGACGGGTCTGAGTTCAGCGAAGAGAGAGCGGGGAACTGGACGCCAGGGCTGGTGTGGACGCGGGCGGAGCTGCACCCGCGGTATCGGCCCGGAACGATGGGTGGGCTTCGCGAGGGCCGCTGGGGATGATGAGGAAAGGGGACGGGCTGACGGCGCTGACGGAACCTTAGCCGCAGAGCGGATGGCAGCGCAGCTGGGTGACACGGAGAAGCGACCTCGCCCTGCGGAGGAGAGACGAGTGTCACCGCGACGCTCGGGATGACCACGAACTGGGACCTCGGCCCTGCCGGGGTCAGGGCAGCCTGCACATCTCAGTCCGCCGAAGTGACCCGTGGTCAGGCCACTCGCCTCCATGCGCAGAATGAGGACGTCCACCACTCGGGAGGTGCCGTGGAGATCTTCCAGCATTCTCTCAGTCGATAATCTGTTGGATGAAAAATTCTGGAATTTTACCACAAATTTAATAAAAAATGTAGTTTTTGGAGTCAGTAGCAGTACCATGATAGTTAAAACTATGGAAAAAGTTTGAGATTGCTTTGGCAGAGGATGTAAAGAGAGAGACTTGGTATAAGAAATTCTAATATTTATACTAGAGTAGACAAGTTGGAATTGTAAAGGAGCACTATAAAAGCTGGAAGAAAAATCTGGAAAAAATAATGGTAAGGCTATGATAATGGAAGGCACATACTGGTTCCTTAAATAACATACATTTATTTTCTGCAGGCTGCAAATCCAAGGTCATGGTGGGTGGCAACATGGTGGGTTTCTGGAGCGGCTTCTCTTTCTTGCTTGTAGGGGCTTAGTTTGTTTTCATATGATGGCTTCTTCCCTAAAAATACAGAAACAGAGAAAGAGTGGGGAAGGGAACTTTGACATTTACTTTTATAAGGACACCAACCTTATTTGATCAAGTCTTACCCTTCTGATCTTAATTAGTCTTTATTACTCAGAAAGTAATTAAGCCCCCATGACAGGTCTATCAACATGAATTTTGGGGGAGACATAGATATTGTCAGTTCACGGTAATAGAGAGTCTTAATGGGAAAGCATTTCAGGAAGCAAAGAGTAGTCAATTGTTTCAGTTGTTACTTGCATATAGAAAAGGAGTAGATATTCGACTTGCAGTACTCTGGTGATAAATGACTTTGACAGAGTCAATTTAATCGGAGCGGTAAGAGAAAACTCAAGCTTGAAAGGGACTGACTAGTAAGTAGACAGTGAAGAACAGAGAGTCTAAGTAGGCAGTGTCTGTAAATGTGGCTCCTACAAGAAGCAGAAGCCTATGAAAGTTCTGTACCTGAAGAAGGGTTTGAAGTCCTGAGAGGGATTTTTCCTTCCATTTCGTCTTTATTGAATCTATAGTAGATGATTACCTTGCTTTTGTGCATGAAGAAACAGTTCCAGTAACTAGAGTCTGTCAGTTAGGGTTCTCTGGAGAAGTAGCATCAAAAGAAAGTGAATTGCGGTGGCTCGCCTGGGCACCATAGTGAGCTCAGGGGCAGCCTGAACTACAACGCAAGACTCTGTCTCAAAAAGCAAAAAAAAAAAAAAAAAAAAAAAAGAAAGCGAAGGTGCAGTCACACAGGGAGGTTTGGAGGAGGCTCAAAGGAGCCAAGGTGGGAGCGTCCACAGCAGACACCCCCCCCATGTGCTGGGGACCCAGGGATCCACTAGCTGCCAAGGCAAGAAGACAGGAAAAGCTGCAGGAAAAGAGGGCACAGGCCACAGCACCAGCCCAGGCTCAGGGACCCCGAAGCTCCTTGAGTGTCCCTGGCTCAAGTCTGCGTGAGAAGGCTGAAGAAACTGGGGAGCTGGAGGTGATGGCAGCACAGGACCTTCTCAGGAGGACGGGGCTTTTCAAGATGGCCACGCTTCCCTCTTCCTTCCTTTGTACTCCATCCAGGCTACAAATTTGTTGTTTGGCGCCATCCACAGCCGGGCGGGTCCTGGCACCCTCAGCTGGCCTGCATGTCAGCTACCCGCAGATACCCCGGAGATGTGTTTTATTGATCTGGTGGGCACTTCCTAAGTTGGCCAAGTTTTCAGATCATGATGAATGATCACAAGAAGAGAGAGTTCAGGGAGAGCTAAGGGTTACTTTGGGCCAGTCCTTGGATGCGTAGAGTGGAGAGATTCTTCATTGTCTAGGAAAAAATGCTTCCTCTGATTAGTGAAAGACAGAATGGATAAGTTATGGGGGAAAGGGCGCTAGAAGAGCATGAGATACTGTCTGGAGATGGTGTCAGTGAAGTCACAGATAACACGCACAGGACAGTTGAAAAGTGAGAAAGTGGTGAGAGACTTTATGAGGGGAAGAGTTTAGTTTCACTGTAGACAAACAATGTTGAATCAGGAATCCAAAGGTAGCCACAAGAACAGAATATCATGCTTTTCTCAATACAAAACATATATCAAAAAGACAAGAGACAGAGAGAGAGAGAGAATAATGATTTTACTGATATTGTTGTGAAGGGCATCTGGTTTCTTGGCTGCTATCGAATTTTCCTTTGTGTGATTTTAATCAGCAGTTCTCAGCTGTACGAGTGTGGACCCAGAGAAGTCAAATGATTGCTAGATTAATAGGTGTTTTTTTTTTTCTTTCCGAGTGACAGTCAGGGAGGAATGAAGACACAGTGCATATATCTATGAGGAATTGATTATAATTCATGTCAGGCCATGAATTATATCTTGAAGGAAAAAGTATGATGAGAAAGGAAGAAAGGAAGGAAGGAAGGAAGGAGGGAAGAAAGAAAAAAGAAAGGAAGGAAGAAAAAAAGAAAGAAAGGAGAAAAGCAAGCAAGCAATCAGATTGGCGGTCTTCATGATGCTGACAAGTGTTTTGCCTGGGAACACCTATAACAAACAAAAGATTTTAAGGATAGAACCTGGTATAATGAACCTAGTATACATTTTTGTAACTAAAATCATCTCACTGTAAAAAAATACCAAGTAATCATCAGTTGTAAAATTTGGTTAATTTAGCAGGTAAATTGATTGATTGATTGATTGATTGATTGATTTGCCCTATGCTCATGATGTAGCCCAGATTAGCCTTGAACTCACAGCAATCCTCCTGCCTCTGCCTCCCAAGAGCTGGGATTACATGGGTGAGCTAACACGCCCAGCATTGTGGTGTGTGATACTGGGAATCGAATTTGGGGACCTTGCACTTTCAAGGCAGATGCCTGAAGCACTGAGATAAATTCCAGGCCCTTTAGCAAGTCAATTGAACTGGTCTGTATTCTGGGGAGATTATTCAGTTTTTCAAAAATAAGTCACAGATCTGTAAATATTACATCCTTTCTCTGTTATGAGAAATTGAATGTGTAAATGCGCTCTAGAATACATGGTAGATATTGTGAAATAGAAAATATTCAAAGGGAAATGGGGTGTAGGGGTAAGTAACGAGGGGAAGAAAAATATAATGGTAAAAAAGGGAAATAAAGCTTACGTATAAAGGTGGTGGGGAGTTGTAGGGTGAATAGGGAATGGGGAAAACTGAAAATTAAATTGTGTCATATACTGGTACAAATTCTCAATATTGTGTGTCATTATGATGTGCATATATAATGTACCAATAAAGATTCAATTCTTTAAAAAATAAGTAAACACACTGTTTATCTACTTATACAAATAGCAAAAGTTCTCTGAATAAATAATATTATCAGTTAGTATTTTCTGCTTACTGGATTTAAATTAACATTGTATTCTACTAGATAGTAACTACCAAAATAGTTGTATATATAAAAATGAAAGATACTGATCTTTTTT
Organism: Thryonomys swinderianus; assembly: GCA_004025085.1. Lineage (NCBI taxonomy): Eukaryota > Metazoa > Chordata > Mammalia > Rodentia > Thryonomyidae > Thryonomys > Thryonomys swinderianus. The sequence continues at coordinate 23,560 of PVIC010015619.1, forward strand.
GACGACCTGGCTTCCACCATTAGGAAACTAAAAAGACTTTTATGTGTAAAGTAACTATTTCTTACAAAATGTGCCCAGTTTGGAAGCTACCAGGTTTGGCTGCGATCTAAGGTCGGAGAAATTTATAATAAATGTTAAGATGCTTTGGCTGAATACTTCCAAATTTTGTTATACATGGCACCCGATTCATCTTTTAAGGATTTACTGGTTCAGTAATCAACAAGTCAAATTGGCGATAGGGAATTCTTTCTGTGTTTGCAATTTAAAATTGTTTAGAAGCTAGTTTGTCTGGTCTTGGAGAGGTGAGAACAGTCCTGCTCAAGACATCTCAACCTCAGTCCAAATGAGTCCCCAGGGGGGTTCAAAGAATCCTCACCAGTCTTTCTCCTTTGCCAGCCTTGCTCTGAATATTGACCCTTAACTCTGGGAACTTCGCTCCAACTCAGCTGCAGTCACCTGGATTTGATGGCCGTGGACACATGTTGACAGGCATGTTTAGGGAATGTTCTAATGCAAACTAAAACACACCGCCTGGCAGATGCACATGTGCCCCCAGCGGGCACATGACACACTCCTGTACCTACTGACAAGTGAAGTTAATGGAGGCCCATCTGGGACCTAGTAGGTTTCTTAGATTTTACTTGAAAGTCTCCTTTTCTGATGTTAGATGCGGTGACATTATGGATCATTCTGTTGGATGACCTTATGAAACATTTTAAAAAGTCTGATTTTTGAGAAGTCTGGACTTTAGTACAAAATGTCTTTCTATGTTGAAAGCTTTTCTAGCCCGAGGGCATAATTTAGTGGTAGAACACTTGCTTAGGATGTGTGAGGCCTGGTTCAATTTCTTGTACTTGGAAAAAAATTACATATTTGCTATGCATTTTCATTCTTCTTTGATAAATATAAAAATAGTTCACTTAACTTTATTTTTATTTGCATCTGAGAGATTGTTGGGCTGTCTGGAACAAATAAGAGGTATCTCCTTGACAGATGTGATTCTATTCCTTGGCAAATAGGGTACAGTTTGTCTTAGTGCCTGTACTCCCGGGTGGGAGATATGGTATATTTTAACACCTGGTATCAGTTCCACAAGTTTTAAACTTATATGGTCTATTTAATCCACAGCATTTCCAATTGTGGAGAATTGAACTGTAAAATTTTCAACAATCTAGTGACAGGAGCTTTTGGGAAACGGATAGAACAGTTTTTAGAAACTAATCTTAGAATTAGGCATGTGAATTAAAAAGCTAACAAGCCCATGTGCAAACAGATAATGGTAGAATGATGCTGTGTTGGAAATGCAAAACCACCTGGAAATAATGTTAGCTGCATGGCTCTCCTTGGAGGCATCCTGTAGACAACACTGTAGATATAACCCACTGCATCTTATTTCTCTTAGAATTTAGGGCCTAGGATGGCCATCTCTCTATTGGTTTCATCCTGGAAATAAAAATTTCCTACTATTGGTCAACACACACATAAAATGGTCCTTTATGACAAATATTATATTTCATAGCTCTGTTTTGACAGCTGGTAAGACTAAAATGCTTTATACATCCTATACAAAAAGAATTTCAAGGAATACTGAGTGACATGCAAAAACATACTATAAAATGCACAATCAAGTTTGGTAAGTATGTGTATACATGAATATATGATACATAAATAAAATAAGGGACCAAAAGTTAAGGTGAATCTTCAAATGGAGTGCTAAGCAAGCACTGATCGCTTCAGTTGACCTGGATCGTAAAAACAGAGACACAAATGGCATGCTAACCCTCCAGAGGATAAGATAAGAATTTCAATATCCGTCTTAAGGGGAGGGTGGGCATCTATTGAAGAGCTATTCTCTGGGAAAGAGCTCATAGTGGAATTTGGCTGCCTTTGTTTTGGCACAAGGTCAAAAATTAACCCATTAAAGACAAAGCCCTGCTTTGGATGTGAGTTTTGAATTTATCATAATTGTATGACTGAGAAAACTCCAGATCAAGAATCAGTTTAAATGCCATCTAAGTTGGCGATGTTCTGGCTCATTAGCATACTCAAGTGGCACCCTCTGAGTGAAGGTACCCTCACTCACCCTCAGGCCCTAAGATCATTGCGGCTTGAAGTTGTCTACAAGTTTTTGACCCTACATTACATAATAATACATGATCAAAGGCGCTATCTTGAGGCCAGTCCAAACTGCGAATGGCAAAGTAAGACCAGCAAGAATAAGACAATATAAAGTACAAGTATACTTTACTATTTAAAAAGGAAATATTTAATAGAAAAAGATGAGCTAGGGGCAGGAAATTAATAAAAAGTTTGAGTAGATTTGTAAAAGAATCATTTTGAATTCCGATAAGCAAAATACAGTTGTTGGTTGATTAGGCCAATTAGACAACCGTAGAAAACGCCGGTTTTGTTTCTTTGTAACTTTTTTTCTTGTGAAAGACCAGTCTAACGAACCGAAAGGAAAAAGAAGGAAGGAGACAAAGTGTTTTCATTAAGGCTTTTTAAGCACTAGTGGGACAAACGGTGGATGTGTCTTAGCTGAAGTCTGTGGTCTTCATATGATCATTAGTAATGATCACTTTTCCTCTCAAAAGAGAAGAACCCTTCCTGTTGGAAGATAAATGCGAGACAAGGGAGGAGGGCAAGTCGCAGGCAGGTCCAGGGCAGTGTGTCACTCTCAGGCCAGGTGGGCTTCTCCCTCTGTGGGAAAGGAGTCAGCGTCCTGAGCAGGATCCCACGGTCACTCAGCGCGTGGTCCGGGTGCTTGGAAAATGTGAACCCCACCACAAGGCTGGAGTTGATTTCCCAAGATGCCCTGGGGCTACTAAGTGGGCGGAGCTGAAGGGCAGGAAAGGTGCTGAGTATGGGGGGGTGGGTGGAGTCGGACTGCACAGGACCTGAGTGCTGAAGTCCTCAGCAACGCGTTGTCCGTGGAGATGCGAGTGACGGTAGAAACCTTTGGGATGACGAGTCCTTATAGCAGAACTGAAGAGGGCATGAAAGAAGACTTTCACCTGTAGATGCTGTGTAACTTAGCAGGTGGTTCAGAAAACATTTGACATGTTTTGTTTTCCTTTCTTTCTCTCCCTTTCCCTTCCTTTTCTCCAAATAGTTTACCTGGATAGTGGGGAAATAATCAATTTTGGACCTGATGTGGAAAATCTATTTGAAGTAAATATATTTTCTTAATTTAGAATGCATTTTCAGAGGCATAGCCTGAGGCTGTGTTATTTATCAGTTTGGAGAATGAAAATAAATTCTAATAAATGGAGTTAGAAGTACACAGTATTTAAATGACTGTATTTAAATGACAATCTTTTAGAATGTGAACGTATGTAGATTCTTACAAAGCAGTAGGAATGGGAGGGGACACCTGAACATAAGAAGTAGACCCACACAATTAAATATATCTGAAAGTAACATGTCACAAATATTTCCCCAGTCTGGGAGCGCATAGAGTCTTGCCCAATAAAAAGGGGGGAGACGAAGGATATCTAATCCTCTTAATCATGTTGTTCCATCAGTGGAAAAGAGCTTGGATGGGAGGAAATCCTTTCAGGGAAGCACGCGGAGACAACAGATCTGCACCTGTGGAAGGGAGATCTGATCAAATTACTTAGACTAAAAACCATGAAAAGAATTTCACACTGTGTCTGGCTAAGAAAACAGTTTTATCAAGTGCATGATCTTAAGCGTGCCGCGATTGGTTTCTTCCTCTTCTCTTTCCACTGTCTTGCTTCAGTGGCGACGGTACCTGGAGAAGTAAAAGACAGTGTTGTTGACGGGTCCTTAAGTGGAACAAGAACAATGTGTAGCATTAATGAGTTGAATGCTGAGTCTGAAGGTACCGAAAAGTCTAAGCTTTGGAGGTAGTCACTGTTTTAAAAATGTGCATTTCCAGTATCTTTCCCAGGCTAGTTCTTTCATGATTTTAGTTGCTCTCTCTTTTATTTTATTTTATTTTATTTTATTTTTTAAGTGTTAAAGCCAGAAGTCCTAAAATTGATGCTCATCCACGGACACTAGACATTCAAGGAATGTCTTGAATGTGAAATTTGCATTCACATTCATATATTTTCTTCCTGGGATGCAATGAATAATAGCTTTCAGATTTGAAGTTGTTTATGCCTAAAAAGTCTTCTAAACACAATTTGGGGGTGTGTTCCCTTTGGCAGGGAGCATTTCTGCTTCCTGCCCGGGAATGCCCTTGAATCAAACCCATCTGCTGCCCCTGACCTGCAAGTGGAACCATGGGCACACGGCAGCCCAGGAAGCTGAACATCGGATTTGAACTTGAAACTGTGGACACAGTGGACAATGTGGAGGGCGAGTTCATGGTGAGGAAAGACTTCACCGCGATCCACTCAGCACCTGGGAAACGTCTGTTACCTGTTCCCTTTGATCTTCAAACAAAGCTTCCTTTGGCCTCCTGTTAAGTCCTCATAGGGTTTGCTGCCCTGCCATGGGCAGAAGTAAGAGGAATAAGGTTAGGATTTTCCTGCTAAAATATCAAGTGGACATGGAAAATGGGGAAATCTGTTTCCTTCTGAGGTGTTTATTCTGGGGGAAGGTCAGCTGTATTCCTTGTGGTCAGCAGTGTGTTTGGATCCACTGGGTTTAAAAACTGGAAGAAAAGAAGCCAAATGTGCCTCTGTTAGAAGAGTGGTAACTCCCCAAAGACAAGAAAAAAAAAAACTAATAAAAAAGTGATTAGCTTCTATGTTTTTTTTTTTTTCCTGATGGTCCTGGTGGTAGAAATGAGGTTAGTCACAGTAAGAAGCATACAATTACAAAAATCCTCCCTGCATTAAAAGAATAAGGATATGTTCCCTAAGTAATGATATTCTTTTCTCCTGTAGCACCTACCCCTCACCACCAGAGGATGATTTAAGAGGCCATATAGTTTTAAAACTAATGATTTCATCTTTTCAAAACATTAGTCAACCTGTGGAAAAGAACCTAAGAATGGAAAAGTATTTTTCCTAATATGTTTATAAAACTATAAATGTCTGAGTTCTACTTGTCTTTCACCTACGGCCTTTGGGTTTTTCTTTTTTCTTTTTTTGCATTTAATTGAAAGGTTTTTGAAATTTTTCTTAACGTTCTCTATTTGACTGATAAGTTACTTAGAAATGCATCACTTAATTTCTAATATATTTGATATTTCCTCCTACTTCTTATTATTTTGTGGAAGATAATTTCTTCCTTATTTCCACCGTAGGCCAGGTATCTTCTGTGGGTGGTTGCAATCTTTTAATTTTTAAATTGAGTTTCTTGGTACATTTTTGGAATACTTGTGGTCACATTCCTGATTGGCAATTTGTGCCTCTACATAATATAACTCTATTCTTATTTTTCCCATTTCCCTGACCTCCCTGCAATCTTTTAAATTTTGTTGGGATTAAGTTGATGGCCTGGCACATATTTCTGTTTTGATATGTGTTTCATCTGCTCCTGGAAGTTCCACATAAAATGCACTTGCTGCTCACAGTCTTCCATGCAGTTTGACTGCATTAATATGTCATTTAAATATTCTTTATCCCCGTGAAGTTCTTTTTCCATTTAGAGCTTGGCAATTGCTCAGAGGGCCACATTAAAAGAATCCACAAGTAGGATTCACCCGAAGAGGATGTCTGTGATTTTCCCCTTATGGTTTTCAACCTTCAGAAAAATATTTTAAGTGGTATTATTAGTTTTATGTGCATTTACAGGTTTTATAGATAAATTATTATTATTATTTGTTCCTTTTTGTTTCTAGTAATGTTTCTTATCTACTTTGACACCGGCATAGCCATACAAGATCTGCTTTGTTATTTAATGTTTGTGGGCTTTATAGTTTCTGACCCTTTTACTTTAAGATCTACTGTAGTGCAAAGTAAAGGCAGAATTTTTCTTTTGCAAACAGCATATGCTTGAAGATTGTTTTTATATCTCTTCTCACATCTTCAAATCTCTTCTCATATCTTTGAATTGTTTTTAATTTATAAAAATGTGATGTTGTTCCTAATATATTTGGATAAACCTCTACCATTTTTATTTTTTCCACATGCTCTGTATTCATTTTCATTTTCTTTTTTACCTTGTAATTAATTAAATTCAGTCAGACATTACATTTGTAATCACAGTATTCTGAGAGGCTGAGTATGACTTTTTGGCCAATCTGTAATGTAGCTCAGTATGAGAGTCCTAAATGCTGTACCTGGTACTGCAAATAATCCTAACAGTACTAGTGATATGACTATTAATATATTCAACTTTTTCTCTTTATCAGTTTATTTTGTTTTTATATTAGATAGCTAGGTATATATTCTTTGACTATTATTGGCAGTTAACTTAAAATTTGCAACATAAATATTGATCAGAGTTGACCTTTATTTCTAATATAGTTCAGTACAGTACATTTTCCAGTTATTAAATGATGATAAAGTGACTCAATGGGCATAAATCCATACGACCTCTCTAGTTTTTACTTCTGTTGTGTACTTTATTTCTAAACATTTAATCCCTTATGCCATATATTGCCATTTTACATGATCAGTATTCATATTAATTTATCCATATAATTTACCCTTTGATATGCCAATGATGTTATTGTCCTTTTTTTTTTTTTTTTGAGACAGGGTCTTGCTTTATAGTTCGGGCTGACCCTGAGCTCACTATGGAGCCCGGGCAAGCCTGGAACTCAGCAATCCTCCTGCCTCTGCCTCCCGAGTGCTGGGATGACAGGCGTGAGCCACCGCGCCCAGCACTGTGGTATGTGGTGCTGATTGCTATTGGCCGTGAGTCACCCACATCCAGTACTATTATATGTGGTTACCGGGATTGAACCAGGGACCTTGCGCTTGCCGGGCAGGTGCCAGAACCACAGAGCTAAATCTCTGACCCCATATTTTGTCCTTAATTTTTAATGCCTTATTTCAAGATTATATTCTTTCTGCACACACAAAAACAATTACTTGCGTGTGTTGGAGATACACTTTTCTCGTTAGTGGGCAATTGTATCTTGAACTTTTATTTTCTCCAGAGTTTAAAGATTTCGTTCTTTTTTCTCCTGGGTTATCCCCCAGAGTGGGTTTATTTTCAAACCTAACTGGGCTCAGAGATACCCCAACAGCAGGTAGAACAACAGTACTTGCAGTATGTGGGTGACGGCATCTGCCGGAGAGGAGTGTGGGGTCGGTGCCCGAGGAAGGGGTATGAGCTTCAGCCGCATGGGCGGCACTCTTGGCTCTGTTGAGGGTTCGAGAACAACGAAACAGCACAGAAAGGTCACATTCTCTCTCTAGTTTGGGGCCATGATTCTGTGCCGTCATCAGCGCCCCTCCCCCCCGGCCTCCAGTCTCAGCTGGGACCATCTGATTGGCTGCTGGGGGTCTCAGGCTTTGAGTTTAGACTGAGCAGTCTTGGCTTCCGGTGGACGTAGGACGTCTCTGCCCCTGGAATCGTGTGAGTCAGTCCCGGAAAATAAATCTCTTTATGTCCTGTTGATTATATTTCTCTGAAAACTCCTCCCATAGTTATTCATTTTATTATTCTTCTAAAGAGTTTAGGATTACTTGGGGTTCTTTGAAGACATTGATAATCGTGCTCTTTGTCTTCCACGCTTAAATATTTATGATGAAATATCTGGGCATAGTTTTTTTATATTTGTTCTTCTTGAAATGTAGGGCATTTTCTGGATCAATGGGAGGATATCTATTAGATTTGGGAAATTCTCATTTGTTACCTCTTCAAATATTGATTCTACTCATACTTTCTTGTGTGTCCTTCCAAAACCATATGCATCATTGTCTAGACATTAACAGTGCTAGTTCTATAGCTAAACTGCTAGTCTGAATGTTAAATCCCTTTATTTCTCTGGTGTACGGTTGAGAATTTCAATCTACATTTTAGCTGTGATCAACAAGCTCTAAATATTGAACTAGCAGTTTTACTTTTGTGTTGTCAGTGATAGAATTTAAATTGATTCCTTTTCAGTGTTTCAAATCCTAGTGAACTTTTTCATTTTCCCTTTTATCTTATTAAATGTATTAATCATAATTACAGCTCACTTCTGGTCACTCTGATGTTTGGAGAACCTGTGAATGTATTTCTAATGCTTATGTTTTCTCTTCATTGTTTCTTGATTAATAATGTTATATTATTGTTGGAAGTTGTGCATTTTTTTTAAATGATGAAGTCCTGGAAGATGTTATCTTATTCCAGAAGTGATTTCCTTTAGCTTCCAGCAGGCAAGCAATACAGGAGAAAATTGTTTTAATTACATGGTGGAATGAATGGACTTAAGTCTCTGACTTTCAGTCTTTGCAAGGTCTCTTCAATTTCTTATTAGCCTCAGTTTCTATGGTATAATATTCTAGGGGTTTTAGTTGAAGCCCTGAGCTGTTTATCTTGTCTTCTCAATGTTGGTTGGTTTTAAATTCCAATTTTCATTTCCTCAGCATCCAGAAATTGCTGACTTCTTAGTTTCCTTATCCCGACAGCACAAATGATGGAGGCCCCTAAACTCTCAGGCTTCCTTAGAAAGGTGACTTCTACAGAATTGTGTGTAAGTTTTCTAGTTTTCAGAAGGAATATCTGCCTTCTACGAACTAGTGCCTGGTGCCATGGAGAAATAACCTCATGTTTGTCGCGTGGGTGTATAAGTGTCTGAAATTAATTGGTATCATCTCCTATGTCTAAAGTACATATACTTGTTTGCTAAAATACTGCCCATGTTTTATTGAAATCATGCAACATCCAGTTTAAAAATATGACCTTTCCCTCTCCAACTTTATCTTTTTATTTCGGGACTTTTGTTTCTATGTTTACTGTTTTCAAGAACTATTTATCTATAAACATATTGTTTTTTATATTGCTATAATTCTTCTGTTTTTACTGTCTTCTTTGTGAGATTTACTGTTTGTCTTGCTAAATTCATATTTCAAAATTGTTATGGCTTAAACATCTTCTAGGACATTTGCCAGTTACTATATATTCAAAAATATTATAATATTTTCTCAGTTGGATCCTGATTAACATGGGGATAGAATTTTTGTTCAAAATATTTTCCCTCAAAGGTTGAACATATTGTTAGATGTTCTCAAGTTATATCATGCTATGAGGAGAAGTTTAATGCCAATTTGCTGTTGTTCTGTGTAACTATTTTTTTCTAATGTGGGCAGTTTTAAAATTTTAATTGAGACATAGTTAATATAGCATAAGCTTCCTTGTGACATGTACACCTTAGTGTTTTAGTGTACTTTTACTCTAGGTGAATTATATATGTATACGATGTGCTTATAATATACTACAGCATATGCACAAGGTTATACAACCATCACTACTATTTCCAGAATATTTTACTCAGTTCAGAAAACCTTGCACCCCTTAGAAATGACTTGCATTTTCCCTCGAGCCCTGAAATCCACTAATCTGTTTTCCTCTGCTACAGGTTTGCCTGGTCTGGGCTTGTCATTTGAGTGGAATCAGGCAGAATGTGGCCACTTGTCTGGGTTTTTTTCACCTGGTGTAAGTTTCCTGTGTTCATCTGAGATGCAGAGCGTGGCGGCTCTTCATGCTGCTTGTGGACAATGTTCTGTGGCACAGCCGACCACTTGCGTACATCCCTCACCTGCCACTGATGGACACTAGGTTGTTTCTGCTGTGGTGCTAGGATGGAAACTTTCATGTTAGCTATGCAAAGCTTCTGTGTAAAGCTACAATCTCCGTTCCCTTGAGGATACGCCAAGGAGTAGAAATACTGAGTCATATGGGAACTGCATGTTTAACGTTCTGAATATTACCAAACTGTTTTCACATTCCTGCAGCACTTTTACATACCCTCTAGCACTCTGTGCATATTTCAACGTTCCACATTCTTGCCAAACCTTATTCTTATCCATTTTTATTATGGCCTTCCTAGTATGTATGAAATGATAATTCAATGTGGATTTAATTTGCATTTTTTAATGACTGATGATACTGAGCATTTTCTAGGGGCTGTTCAGCCATTTGTATATTTGAATATTGTCCATTTTTTTTTGGGGGGGACAGGGTCTCGCTTTGTAGTTCAGGCTGGCTCTGAGCTCACTATGTAGCCCAGGCAAGCCTCGAACTCAGCAATCCTCCTGTCTCTACCTCCCGAGTGCTGGGATTACAGGCGTGAGCCACCACGCCCAGCATATTGTCCATTTTTAATCGTGGTTTTGTGTTTTGATTGTTACATTGAAGAGTTATTTATATACTATGAACACTAGGCCCTGATTATATGTATATAATTTGCAAATATCTTTTCCAATTATATGGCTTATATTTTCATAGTATTGACAGTTTTCCTTGAAGTATTTTTATTTTTACTAAATTTAATTGTTCTGTTCTCTTCCTTTTTTGCTGTCATATTTTAAAAACATTGCTAAATGTAAAGACATAAAGATTTACTTCCATCCTTCCCTCAGAGAGTTTTATACTGGTAGGTATTACATTTGTATCAAGGTATTTAGATTTGATTTTAAATATGATGTGAGGTAAACATCTCAGTTACCTCTTTTTTATGTAGTTATTTTGTTTCCCAGAAAAGTTTATTGAGATAATCATTTGTTCAATTTTCTTGGCATCTATATCAAAAATAAGTTGAGTTTTATACATGTCAGGATTTATTTCTGAACTCTAAATTCAATTCCATTAATCCTGGCACCAATACCACATAGTCTTTATTACTATAATTTTGTATTGGGTTTTGAAATTGGGAATGTGTCACCTCCCACTGTCTGGTTCTTTTTCAGTATTATTTGGCAATTCTGAACCTCCTGAATTTTCACACGAATTTTCAAACTCGTTGGACAATTTATGCTGAAAGAGCAGCTGTGATTGAACTGCCATTGACTTAATGTGCTGGTCAGTCACAAGTCTTCTAACCTAGAAATGCGGATTATCTTTCTAGTTATTTTGCTTTAAGTCCTGCACCACTTTTGTGAAATTTACTCGTAAATATTTTAATAGCATTGAGATAATTTAATTTTCAGATTATGTTTTGATATTGCGGATTACTACACAGGGTGCATCGTAGCTTGTAACACTGTGGGGCCTGTTTCTCAGTAGCATTTTGGGGACTCAGTAGGATTTTCTACATAAAAAGCCATGTGATCTGCAGACAAATATTGTCATTCATTGTTCATATCTGTCTGTCTCATATTTTTCATGCTTATGTAATTGTCCAGGACATGTGGAAACTTGTGAAGTCTTTTCCTTTCTCCTTATAACTGTCGTGATAACCAGCACGTGCCCGAGGTGGCGGATTAGCGTGCTGAGGAGGCGGTTCGAACGCTCCGTGGGCTCTTGGACGCGCCGAGCTTGACGCATTTCGTCGAACTTCACACTTTTTCTTCTTCTGGAAAATATTTGTCTCTTTTGTTATTTTCTCCAAGACTCCCCTCAGACACGTGTGACTCCTCTAAC